>JAJTWR010000269.1:895000-1027500 GCA_021613335.1 Whitmania pigra | reverse complement strand
AATGTAATTTAATTACTAATTTATTCATTTTAGCTTAGCTTAGCTTAGCTTAGTTTAGTTTAGCTATTGTTTATTCATTCACTTCATCTGGCACGTAGAATAACTTAATATGCTAATGTCTATTGATGAACTCTCTCTGAGAGCAATTCAGATGTTATGTTAACGAGTTATGTTAATGAGATCCAGTTGAGACCAATGAATGAGATGTAAATATTGTGACGTCATGTGACTTCTATATTTGGAAGCATTCGACGTCAACACGAGTTATTTTTGTTATCTCACGAGGCCAAGTGTCGAGGAGGCTAAAAGCGGGAAACAGAATTAACTGCTCGTCTTCATGCTGATATTAAGAGATTCTGGTGATGATGACAATGGTGGTGGTGATGGTGGTGGTGGTGATGATGATGATGGCGATGATGATGATGATGATGATGATGACGACGATGATGATGATAGTGGTGATGATGGCGATGGCGATGATGAATGAGATTATGAAGGAATCCAACTTGACCCTACTTATCAAAACGAACAACTCACAATTGCTTATATAAACCCGAGAAGCTGACGAACACATCAGTCACGCACATCCTCTCGTCATCGTCGTTACCATGACAACCGCCGTTTGTTTTCAGGTGGACGGAGAGACGCCAGAGTACGTGATGATTGGAAAGAACACATGCATGGGTGACCACAAGGTCTGTTGTTTATTCATTCACTCACTCCATTCATTCATCCATCCATTCATTCACTCATTCATTCATCCATTCATTCATTCACTCATCCATCCATTCATTCATTCATCAATTCATTCACTCATCCATTCATTCACTCATCCATCCATCCATTCATTCATTCATTCATCCATTCATTCACTCTATTTATAAATGAATGTGGAAATTCCCGTGCTTCCATTAATGCTCTACGCTGTTTTACAGACAGATTCATCTGCTCCCTTATTGATTATTGGATGAAGCGCTCTGTTTCCTATTTTTAGAAACTTTCATTAGCCGTTAAAGTATTCCCATATTGCCCGTTAAAATGGCCTAATGGCTTTGTAATTTAAAGAGGACGGCGATTATGATGATGATGATGATGGTTATTAATATTAATTTATTATTAATGTTATAAATATAAATAATTATTATTATTGTTGTTGTTGTTGTTGTTATTACTGTTCGTATCTTTCTTATTAATTGATTAGCATTAATGTATTCCTGATATTATAGAATGTTTAAAGTGAAATGTCACCTAAAATATTAACAATAACATTAACAATGTTATTTATTATGGGTTATTTGATTAATTTTGCATAATAATAAATGCAACAGTATATTTCAATTTGGCTTGTGGTAATCTGCACTCTTGTTTCATTAGCTATAATTAAGGATCAATTTATGAAATGATGCGCCACAAATTGGAGTCGTCAGTCCACCATTTATTATCAGACAATTAGGAGACAGATCAAAGTCATTATTATCAATCATTGGTATTGATTTGTATGAGTTAGGAATTGTTTTAAAATATGTGTATTATTATGATGTAAAATTGTATTATTTATATTATTATTATTATTATTATTATTATTATTATATTATTATTACTATTATTATTATTATTGTTATGTTATTATTATGTTATTTTTATTTATCTTTTTATCATTGAATGAAAAGCCGTTAATGCTGTGAAATTGTACTGCTAGGGTTCAAAATCGAGGAACAGGAACATGCGTAGCTTAAGAGCTATGTATCGAATTATGGTAGATTATCCAGGTAGAAATGGACTGTTTTATAGCTTTACACCTGTACTACCCAATTGAGTTGCAAATGAGCACTTGTTGAACTTTGGTTTTGATCTTTTATTTTTTCATCAGATGACAGTGATATAAAACTGATTATTAAAAAAATATATATATATACATTTCTCACATACATAAAAAATGGAAGCTTAAAAATGATGAACTCTGACATGGCGCTTTATAAATTTATTATTATTATTATTATTATTATTATCATCATTATCATTATCATTATCATTATTATTAATTCAAATGGTGATTGTACAACTGGAAACTAAAAGCAAAGAACATTTTACGTCCTAAACATTTACAGGGATTCATTTTGTCTACTAAATACTACATACAAAAGATCTACTTTTTGTCTACATCTATTATTGCCCTCTCCTGTGTAATTCTCTTTTAGAAATGTTGGTTGTTTTTAAGAACTAGTCTCACATTTAGGTAACTTCTTAACTTGATTGAATTCAGAAAATAAACTGAGACCAGACAGTCATGACCAGACCCCATGAATTTGTCTTTGAAAAGTCCATGTTGCTGAAGAGGCTCTGTATGGCATGCGTAGCCATGGAAACTTTCAAAAAGGTGTATGGAAAGTCGTGCGGAAGCTATTGGCTTCAAAATGTTCAGTTCAAAATTCAGTTCAAAATGTCAGAATGAACTCTTGGCATCGGTAGATGGCAGAAAACACTTTTGTTTTCCATCAACAGTGGTAGGGTATCATCAATGGTTGGCAGAGGGTAATGATCTCTCATCAACGCTTTGTTCTAATAATTGAACATCCACGCCTGTAGGTGACTGAAGTCTCAACTTGAAAGAATTTTTGAGAAGCCATTTCTTAAAAAGATGTTAGAGCATTAAGTATTATTATTATTATATTCTGGAGTTTGGTCTTCCATTTGTGAGATATTCATTAAAACTTGGCTTATCAAGAAATTTTCATGATTTAAAGTCTGCTCAAAGATAATAAAACCCTAAAGGAGATTTTTTTCTTAGAAATTACTTTTTTTAATGAAAATAATTAAATTTTGTTTATATAACGGATTGTCTGTTTGATTCGATAACTCATAAACCACTTTTTAAAAAATTGGTTTAAATGTCATAATAAATAATAGCGTCTCATAATCTAATAATTTTAGTTTTGAAAAAAAAAGGCAAAATAGAAAGCTTGTTATTTGTTTAAGTAGCCAAAGCACTCAATTGTAAAAAGGTTATTTTAAACCTTATTGTTAACATTAAATATTTTATAAAAAGAATTTCCTTTTGCGGCGATCTATCTTCTTCCCGAGATTGCTTTGAAATATATTCATTCATTCATTGCACATGCGCGATAAAAACGAGAAAACTGGAATTATTTAATTCATTTTCTTATCATTTTTATTTTAGTAATTTACTAAATTTACTAAGTAACAACATTGTTAATTCTAATAATATCTTGTTGTAGGGTAGTCTAAGATTCTTATTCCAAGTCTTGCAATCGTCACGCATTTAATTAATTAAGTTAATAATTTATGCTGAATGTAAACAATCAAATTTATTTTACATAAACTTGTGTTTTTTTTTTATAACTCTTCCCTCTTTCTCCTCGGATCACGTGATCGCACGGACAGCCAATCATGTTGAACCTCAAGATTTTGAACAACTCGACACCAGGTATGAACGAGGTCACCTGTAGCAGTCCAGTTAGTGGTAATGTTAGCATAGTTGTGGGGCATGATAATGATTTGCAAATCAACGGTACGACTACGCCGATGACGAATCTCAACCATCTTGCCGACGACGACGAAAGCAACAGAAACGTCATCTCCATCAACGGACAGGTGGTCGTGGCGAGCGACCTGAACGACATCAACATCCACAAGAACATCAAGTTCGAACTCGATGAACTCGTCACCAACAAGTTCAGGCAGGTCCTCATGCGTGAACAGGGTAACCGGGGCGACCTGGCCGTAGGGCCCACGGTCGTCCAGCCGCCCCCGTCCAACTCGTCTGGCCCGCTTGCCCCTACGATGACGACGACGAAGGTCAAACCATCGCTGTCCTTCAGAAATGTGGTCAACAATGTCCTCAAGTCTGACAGCATCCTTAGGTACATGAAGAGGTTCAAGCACAGGAGCGACTCGGAATCCGATGACGACGACGACGACGATGACCAGCAACAACAACAGCAACAGCAGCAGCAACAGCAGCAGCAACAAGTCTCCAAGTCCACTGAAGTCCTGGCAAACTCGGCCGCCTGCGCTTCACCGGCGTCGAACGCCATTGAGGCTGACGACGACGACGACGACGTGCTGTGCGAGAACACGAACAACAACAACAACAACAGTAACTTTGTAGTTGCAAATTCCGAAGCTGTTGCAGCAACGAACTCGTCATCGGCGTCCAGAAACAAAAACAACAAGAAGAAAAAGAGATGCACCATCCAGTGATTCCACCAAGGGATCCATCCATCCATCCATCCATCCTTCTGATCTTTCTTAGTTCGTCCATCCATCCATCCATCCATACATCCTTCATTCGTCCATCAGTCAATCCGTCCATCACTTCCTTCCTCCATCCATCGATCCATCAGTCCATCCAACTGTCCTTCCACTCCTGATTGGCTCAGTGTCTTCTTATTCTGCATGACGTTTGGTGATTGATTCGTTTTGTACAAATTTTCATTTATTACTTAGTTAATTTCGGTTTTTATTTATCATTTAATCAGTTCAGTTTTTATTATTTTTAATTAAGTTTCAGTTAGTTAGTTAAAAATAATCAAGATTAATTACTAAATTAATCTCGGTGTTTTGATGTTTTGTTGATTTTTGCATCCTAAATGTGTGGAATGTTTCGATCAAACTCTTGGTGTTAAGCTGATTGAGATGTTGGTGCTAATATTAATTAGGCATTGACATTTATTGTTTATTGTCATTTATTGTTAATTGTAATTTACTGTTTATTGTAATTTATTGTTTATTGTAATTTAATGTTAATTGTAATTCATTATTAATTGTAATTTATTGTTTATTGTAATTTATTAATAATAGTAATTTATTAATAATAGTAATTTATTATTGATTGTAATTTATTATTGGTTGTAATTTATTGTTTATCATAATTTATTATTGATTGGTTTGTATTAATCGTTTGCTTGTGAACTTCTCTGCATGTTTCCAGAAAGTTCAACCCATCCAGTCCTTTATTATAAGCTTTGAATTGTACTTGTCGTCAACATGAATATTATAATTAAATGATATTATAGTAGATATTAGTTAAGATGGTTATTAATTAATAAATCAAACAATGTGTTGCATGATCAAATTGACCCCACTGCTGTTTCAATAAGCCTTGTTATTGTCATTGTTATTATTATTATTATTATTATTATTATTATTATTATTATTATTATTATTATTATTATTATTATTATTATTATTATTATTATTATTATTATTTTTATTTCATTTATTGTGGCCACTGTTAATTGTTGCTGACAATGAACGTGTTGGTCTTAATTCCTCTAGAAATCCTATTCCATCCATCTCAGCAACAACAGCAACATCATCATCATCATCAACAACACCAACAACAAAACTCTCAACAACAAGAACAACAACCCGTTGGAGTCGACAAGCGTCAACTGAGTCTCTCGTCATCGCTGAACGTTCACATCGATGACGTCAACAAACAGCACCCAATGACCTCTCCTTCAAGCAACTTCCCCTCCATTGACTCCATCAAGTACATCCACGTCAGACAGAACGGTACTTCGGTCCACATCTTCAGGGAGACCTCGGTCTGAACCCGCTAGCCCCCTTCGCCGTTTAACCACTTGATTCATCCACTCACTCATCCGCCCAACTATCCACCCATTCATTCATGTACTCAATCATCCATTCATTCATTCATTCATACACCCAATTATCTATTCATTCATTCATACACCCAATTATCTGCCAATTCATCCACCCAATTATCTGCCAATTCATTCATTCATTCATCCATCCACCCACTTACCCTTTCATTCATTCATTTATCCATCCATCCTTCTTACGGGCTATTAAGCTATTATGTCTCGTGCATCCTTTAGTTTCTGTCGGAGATGCTTCTTATGCGTTCCGTTGTCGTTGAATTTCGTGAGTTGTCGCCAGGTGGATATTTCAACTTCTCTTCTTCTCGTTTTGTTCAGTTGATCACTCATCCATCATCATCATTATCATCATCAACATCGTAATCGTAATCAATATCATCATCATCGTCGTCGTCGTCGTCGTCATCACCATCATCATTCGTGTAATCGTTCATCGTCATCGAATGTAGCAACTATCTCCTTCATGGGGAGATCAAAAATTGATGGCCACCGATTATGATTATGATGATGACAACTATAATAATAATGATGATGATGATGGTGACAACTGTTTTGACGATGATGGTGATGAAATGATGAATCACAGTTTTTATTTAGGTCATATTTCATGAACGTATATTTCTAGGTCAAGATCTGAATTTGACGGTTTTCAGAATTAAATCAATAAATTAAGAATAAATCAATTTTTAAATATTTATTTAAATTCATCGCAATATTTACAAGTCTTCATCCTTCGATCTGTCTTTTATAGTTTGTTTATTTTTCTTATTATTAATAAACTTAACTCGTTGACTTAAGTCAATTCATTGACGCCAGTTATATTCATTAATCATCTGTATTACGCCATCACAACCAATTTTGCCATCAATTACTTCTATCAACAAGCGTGTGCATAACTAGTAACGATGATGATTTGTTGTTGTTGTTGAATTAGTATGCGGTTGTCACCTGTTATTATACTTGCGTGATGATGATGATGATGATGATGATCTAATGGAAGATTTTGAATTATCGTTGCGCTTAAGATTCATTTGGCGCTAAACATTTTCGGCGCGTCTTTTCATCATCATCATCACCACCATCGTCGTCGTCGTCATCATCGACCTCGTCATTGTAACTGACGTCCTGTTGTTGCCTCATGATGATAATGATGATGATGATCACAAGTGAATATCAGTTAATCTTCTTAGTAACCAGTTTCCTTTGTAATCAGTTTATACGTCGTGGTCTCTCATTGCATGCCAATCATGTAATCAACAATTATTGCCATTATTACAATTAAATATTATTGTTAAATAATATTAATGAAGTAATTAAATGTTGAATATTATATTTATCTATTTATTTATTTATTTATTCGTTTGTGTGTGTGTGTGTGTCTGTGTGCGCGCGTGTGTTGTTCGTTAATTGAAGATCGTTGAAAAGATGTTAAGCCGGCGATAATGGATGTTCTTACAGGCGATGTTTAGTTGTAAATACCTTCTCAATGTGCTAGGCCAACCGCAAGCAGAGATCATCAATAGCACATCCTTGTTAATAAATTTATCATAATTATTATTATTATTATTATTATTATTATTACATTATCATCATTATTACTTAACCGATGTTAATGAGGTTTCATGCAATCAATAGAAGGCTCGTTGTCGTAAGCACTGCTGTGTGGACAATCAGCACACACGTTTCAGCTTACCAAATCAACTAGCGCAATTAATATCTTCATTATCTACATTAATATTCATGAGGCAAGCAATGATGATGATGATGGTAATAAGGATGAAGCGGAAGCGATGTTTACTCAGATCTTGGGATGAGTTTCAGTTTCTTTGTTCTTAATTTTTTTGTTTCGTTTTCATTATCTAAAAATAAAAATAAAATAAACAGGCGTCCGTGGTTCTGTTGCAATGTTTTTATTTTTATGTTCCTGTGTTTGGTTTGAGGTCGGAGCAGTTCGAATCAGGTGGAAACGTTTAATTAATTAATTAATTTTATTATATTAATAATAATAAAAATGATCATCATCGTCGTCTTAACGATTTTTTAGTTGCTGAGTGAATTATCATAATTTATTAATCATTCGAATTGTCTGGGCCGTTTGGAGCTTTCAATCCAAAATTCACAGACCCACGTTCTCATCGATGGCCGTCATATATTGTGTGGAACTCATGATTTATTCATCACCCGTTACTTCATTATTCATTTCTATTTCATCATTCGTTCCTATTTCATTATCGATGCGAGTTCTTTAGAAAGTCTTGGAGTCTTTCCATTCCCCTCCACCTTTGGAAATTGGATGAGATCGACGCTAAATTCAACTCCGGCAACAACGACAGGACGGAAATACGATTGGGACGATGTTGACTGGCAACCGTCTGGTGGATGCCAACATGATCAATTAACATAATTTATTCTCCTCTGTGCCATCTTTGGCATGACGTCAGCAATCTGTTCACCGACTTATTATGTTTACTACCTGCAACATGCGATCTACGTGTGCTATGCCGAGCCAACCCCCATCACGCGATCGATTAATCGCCAGAGACCGATTAATTGCCAGAGATCGATTAATCGTCAGAGTGGCCAAACTCGTTTTCATCATCGCGAAGTGAATAATAAATGTCCACCTTTACACTGAAACCTCCTTTGTCCAGTTGCAGTAGATTCAAAAATTCAAAAGTTTGAGATCAAATTGAACCCAAGTCGAATTGTGGACTTCACAATTGGTTATTAAATGTTGAATGTTGTAGATCATGCAAACAAATAATAGTCTCTCTTTCTATCTCTCTCTAAAGCACTCTCATGCACGGTGCATTAACGCATCATTCACGCAATCACCTTCGTCTCACCTTTATAGTTCATAGCGATACCGTTCAAACGTATTTACACAAAAATTAAAAAAATTAAAAAAAGAGACTCCATAGAGGTCAGTGTGGAACGTTTCAATCAAGTTTCTGTACCATCGATGCACTGGATGACACCACAAGCAAGGAGTAGGAGGAGAAGAATCAGCAACGAGAAGTAATTTAACAAAGAATATATTTCAAGGACAAGAGCTATCAGAATTACAACTTTCAGAAAACTAATGTGCATATAAATAGTGTAGAATTCTGTCATCCACATTACAATCTGTCACTCAATCCTCGCCACCCTGTTCTCTCGCTTGGTGGATGCTCGGACGGGGGCTCGGGCCGTTGGAAGGTTCGACGAACCCGTTGGAAAGTTTTTCCGACCGGTTCGATTCCGACTCTTCCTCGTCTTCTGCGCTCGTGCGCCTGCGTTTCTTCGGCGGGCTGCAAGATTCGTCATCGTTCCGAGGTTCACCGGGCGTCTGCTCGACTTCCGAGGATTCGTTTTTGACGTCCGTCGAAGTTTCGTTCAGAACGTCAGCGGAATGCGGCGGGCTTCGAGTGTCCATCGGGGTTTCGTCGTGCGACTGATCCTGCAACTTGTTCTTAACCTCTTCTGAGGGATCCTTGCTTTCTTCATTCTCACTGTTGACCGTTTCAGCGTCCAACTTTTCAATGTGGTTTGATTGGTCAACTGGCAATGAGGTATCCAGCATAGAAACGTGGTTGTGATTTGACAAGTCTTCGGGCTCTGTGGATATCAATTGTGAGGCCAACAATTTGTGGTTCTTTTTGGTCGCCTTTGCACTCTTTGCCTTGGTGGCACTGCCTACAATGGGCGACTCTCCCAACTTGGGGTGTTTAGGTGGGCGACCCCTGCCTTTCTTGGGGAAGGGTGTCGACACCAGGGGGAAAGGGCTCTCCGAGGCTATGTCGTGCATCTTTACATCCCCGTTCACCTTCTTTTCTTCCTGCTCTTCCTTTGCTTCTTTCTTCCTGTCAAGTTCCACCTCATCCTGAGCGAGGAGATACTGGAGTTGGGGGCAGGTAGGTGGGTGTTCGTCGCAGACTATCCTCCCCGTAGACAGGACGGAGATGTTGCCTTCGGAGTGCTTCGAGCAGAACGAGTTGGGGCACATGCTGCACAGCTTGACGGCCCACTTGCCGCAGTTTTCCTCGTCACACAAATGCCAGGGACAGATCCATTTGCCTGCGTATCAAAGAAAAGAGCAAAATTAAAGATTACAGTGTAATGACTTAAAAATGCATTTTAAAACCATAACAAATGCTTCTCGATTAACTATAGACAGACAGAATGAGATTGAAAAGACATCGACTAGCAGATGATAAACAAGCATTTTTGCCGTCAAGTAGACAAGCTACATCCGACAAAGGATGCAGATTGGATCCGCATAAATTCTACTTCCACTTCAAAACAATCTCACAAGATGCACTCTGAATCTAAAGTATTAGTGGATGCTTTTAACTCTTAAATCTTCGGGGTTCTAACTCGATAAAATGATCTCAAAACGAACCAAATCGACTAAGAGCTAAAAAATAGTCTATTGTTTATAAAACGATGAGAGCCTAAATTAGAGGTTGAAAGCATCGATGAGTGCCGAAATCTTTTTTGTTGCGGAAGGAATAAATGTGCTTTGAAGTTTTTTTAATCAGGTTAGGCACCTTAATCACCTTAGATACATCAAATAATTAATACATCATATAATTAAACCATATTTATGACTCACTCATTTTCTTCCCTAATCTAGTTATGCAATGGACGTTAATTTAATTACCACCACCGCCACTCACTCATTCAAATTAACCAAATAACTAAAAAATTACACTAGTTGCACTTCATCAGAGATGCAACTAAACAACAACAACAACAACAATGAAAACGAAACAAAACAAAAACAAGTAGGAAGCTCATCAACAAACCCTTCCCACCTTTTGGCAATTGGTTCAGTTTGAGGCACTTCAGGTGGTAAGACTTGGTGCAGTTCGCCTTGTCGCAGAGGACGAGCTCGCCCGGATTTCCGCACCTGTAGCAGATGTCCTCGTGGAGCAGTGCCAGTTTCGAGACGTTCTTCTGCTTCTTTCGCTGCTTCTTCGGCGGCTTCGCGTTTTTGTCGTCGCTCGGCGAGGACTGGTTAATTTTTTTATTATTTAAATTATTCTGAAAGCAAGCAAAAGAGAAGAGATAAGTCACGAGAAAAGACTGGAAATGATGATTATTAGAAAACAAAAAATAAAATAAAATGTTTTGATTAAAAAGTTTGAAATTCATGTTTATGATTTTAACATGCATGAATCTCCCAGATCTCCCAGCAAGTCATATTCAGTCAATTAAAGCATATTAAGGTTATCAAATTAAAAAAAAATTATATTATAATGGCATTATAATATTGCCAAACTGCTCATCACTATTTTCCTCAACAACATCATCATCATCATCATACCTTAGGTCTCTCTCCAAGGAACCCACTGCACACAGGTGTTCCACAGTTGCAAACCGTCTTCTTGTCCCCAAGACACTCCAGGTTATAGTTGAAAGTGAGTTCCTCACCTGTAATAATCAGAAACCAGGTGTTATGGATACAAGTCTATCACACACACACACACACACACACAAAGGCACAGGGCTCTCAATAACAACACAAGCAACACAGTCAGGGCAATTAAGCCAACAGAACAAAACACTTACCTGCTTTGACCTCTCTGAGTGCAAAGAGTGCAACTCTGACATCACCGTTGACATACCACTTCTGAGTCTCGCAGTTCGGCTGGCAGCTGTGGTTCATGAACCTCGAGTTGTTGCCTTTTGGACCGGCGTCGATGATCCTGAGTGGTTAGGATAATGTCAGATGATGATGATGACTAGGATAGTGGTGATGATGATGATAGTACTGGTGAATGTGATAGTGGAGATGATGATGATGATTAAGATGGTGGTGATGCTAATCTGGTGATATAATAATTGTGATAACTGTTGAAAACGGGAGCTAACCTGTTCTTGTCTAGGGTGAGCATGTAAAAGTTGCTGATGTTTTGATCTCTGGCTTTCTTCAGTCGTGCCCTGCACTCCTCTTCGTCGATCAAATCGCCCACGTACTCGTGGACAAACCGACCCTTGGGTACCGTGGACTTGGCCCTGAGACCCCACCCCCTGTTGTCGGTGGTTCTGAAGACCTCCGTGTCTGCATCGTTCCTCGTCTGGATGTTCCTGTTCATGCACCTCTCTCCCCCCAAGCATACCGTGGCATCGCACTCGTACATCATCAGCCTGTTGATGCAGTCCGACTCTGGGCCGCACGGGTTGTCCATGGTGGGGCTGCACTGGCAACGAGGCACCTCGGAGAGCGGCACCTTGTAAATCTCCACGTTGCCTATGGGAACGTTCGACTGCCAATGAGAAACGAGATAACTGGGTCAGAAACTTAATTAACTTATAAGCATTGCTATTGTCTGCAATACAGTAAACCAGGGCATTGCTTATGCACCCACTGACCTTGACATTTCTGTAGGGGGTTGGTTTCTTGTCCAAGAACTTCTGTTCCTTCTTGTTTCTCTCCTCGTAATATATTCGAGCTGCATCGTCTGCCTCCTCGAGAGCTATTGGACAATATTTAATGAATTCAATTTAAATTATATTACAATAGATGCTTATTATTATTTTTAAAAATTCAAATTAGAATATATTATCGTAATCATTACAAGGTGAATTAAGGTTATTTAAATATGAATTTATGATGTGCACACCTTTATTGAATATTTCAACGAGATGCTTTGAGTGTCCCTGTTTGGTACCTTTGTCACCTTCTTGGAAACTGAAGACTCTGCATTAATGCATTTAACATGAAATTTACACCATGCAAATAAATACTATGTACAATAAATACTAAACACTGAACTATATTGAGACGAGCATGACTTAGAAACCATTCATGCGTACAGAGAAAATTGATTTTTTTTTTACAGTCTTAGTAAATTCATAAAATTATGTCTCACCTGCCCCTGTGAGACCATAAATAGTCGTTGGAGCCAAAAAAGTAGACTGGGAATTCCCCAATTCCATGGGTGAGATTCTGAATGTTGGTAGGAACGTTTCTCGGATGGCACACCTCGCCCGGCCACCACCTGTTAATCATTGATTAAATTTATTAAAATATTTAATAGTTAATTAATTAAAGATTTAGAAAACAATTAACAAGAAGTCAACAGCAGTTACAGCCATAGCAATGGATAAACATCAAAACATAAATCCTGCGATGGATAATAAATAATAATAATAAAATAATCCAAAGATGGATATCAATTGAGTAAACGAATCTACTACTCGCCTGTACACGCCTCCCTTACACCAAACGATCTCTCCGTACATGGGTCTTTTGCCGTCCGTGCACAGTTCGCAGTTCCACTTTCCTTCGGCGGGCGGTTTTTCCTCGCAGCATTCGTTGTGGTAAGAGGCAGGACAGCTCTCGCAACACACCAGACTACCGCCTGAACAACGTCGTAAATATAAATGTAAACGGTTGTAAAGATTGTAAATGTAAAAGTTTGTAAACATTGTAAATGCAAAAGTTTGTAAACATTGTAAATGTAAAAGTTTGTAAACATTGTAAATGTAAACGTTTGTAAACATTGTAAATGTAAACGTTTGTAAACATTGTAAATGTAAACGGTTGTAAACATTAAACGAGCAAAAGACGGTCTCAACGACAACGATGCTCACCTTGTCCGCACGAGAAGCAGAAGGCTGCGTTGAGATGATCCTGGTGTTTCCTCTTCGACTCGGATACGTGGTGGTCGCCACAAATGATCCAGGTGTTCGACAGTACCACACTGCCGGCAGATATGCAGAAGTCGCCGGTGTGGTAGGAGTTCGGACACCTTATGCACTTGAAAAAGCGACCTGAATGTAAGAAAAAAAAAAGATTAAAAATCACAAATAAAATTTAAACATTCTTAATCATTATAAGGTTATAAAAAAACCAATGTAAACAATTGGATAACTCAATGTAAAACATATAAAAAACAATTGCCAACACAAAAAACAACATCAATTATTTATAACTAATTAATGAATTAATTATCTATCACATCATTTCATCTAAATCGATATTCGTGCATACCTCTGTTCGAGAGATGAGTCTTCTCAGAGTCCGCAGCACACGATATGCAAACGTGCATCGGACAGATGGGCTGGTTTTTCTCGAACTTCACGTACTTCAGCTTCTTAATGCAGTCAACGTGGTAGTAGAAGCAACACGTGGTCACACCACACTTGACCGTGGTGGCATCCTTGTTCTTGCAGATGAAGCACGTGTGCTGCCCTGGATGGCAAACAAGAATTACTTAGATGACAAATATTACTAATTGGTAGAAAAATCATATCAGTTAACTGATACATTAAAAGATTTAAATTCATTCACAATAGCAGTTAGAGAATCTACAACTCCTCCAACATAACTTAGAACCAATTAACTTAGAAAAGCCAGTTGATGACGTTCACGAAAATCGGTTTTTACATCGTATGATAACAGAATAACAGAACGTCTTACCGTCTCTGCATTCGTCGCAGATGAATTCAGCCTCCTTGGTTTCCTCTCCCTCGCCCTTCTTCTCCAGTTTCACCCCGGCGCACGTCGGGTGAATGGGGGCATGGCACGGCCCCTTGCACTTGATGACTCCCGGATGAGAAGACTCGCACCTGATGCAGACTTCCTCCTTCTTGTAGTTGTTGCTGTTGTTGTGCGACAACTTGAACACCTCTTGGGTTCGCACGGCTTCACCGCCCTTCGGTTTTGTGGCCAAGCACTGTTTAATTGGTAATAATTGTTGATTCATATTAATCAATGCTAACCGGTAATAAGTGCAAATTAATAATTGAGAAACTGGCTTAGGCAAATTATATCAATTATTATTGATTTACAACATTGTTGTTATTTAATTAATAAAGAAAATCCTGGAGTTTAAGACACCAAACATCCCCTAACATAAAAACGACAACACCAACTGACCACAGCGTCTGCTGAATCTTCTGAGGCATCACTTTCCTCGCCTGTCGCCGAAGCAACGGACGACTTCCTGTTTGCCTTCGAATCTCCTCCATCTTCCTCTTCCTCATCATCCGTCAGTTTTTTCAGCTTCCTCTGGAATCGGGTTTAAGTTTTGAAAGGTTAAAAGTGCAACTTGATAGGCTAAGACAACAATAACTTTAGTTTCTGCAGACGCTGTACACGCTTTAAATATTACTATTATTATTATTATTATATTGCAATTACTATTATTACATTATAACTATTATTACTACTTACAAGTACAATATAATTTGAAGCTCACCACAGCTCTCAACTTGTATCGGGTGGAGACGGCCCTCTCTGGGGTAGCCTCGATGTGATTTGCGGTCTTTGAACCGTGGGTGGTCGCCGAGATGGTCTGGGTCGAACCAGAGTCATTGGTTTGTTCCACTGTTGATTGGTTGCCTATAAAGTGTCGGGAAGTTGCTAAGCAATTAGATCTGATGGCACTCGAAGCAACAGTCGAAGCAAATTTCAGAAATGCGATAGAAATCAGATGCGGGTGCATTCAACAGTTTGACATCAAAGCATTCGAACCTTCCATAAGTGACTCGTCGACGTTCGTTTCCATGGTTTCGTCGGCAGCTTCGACCTTCGACTCGTTCACTTCGGATGTCTTCGACTTCGAGACTCCCTCACTTTTCCTCGGTTTCTTCTTCGACGGTTCGTCGCCTGTCGAAGAGCAGTTCACTTTTGAAACATTGGAGCTTATTAATTTAGTAATCAACTATTGGCAAGTGATAATATTTATGATACTCAATAATATCCCATCTTCAATCACACGGCAGAGCTACAATTGCATGCAGAAGCATCTAAAGTCTAAAGGTCAAAATCAAAACTTCTTAACAAAAAGAACTCTGACATTAAGCATCGACCCTTACAAGAAACAAGCTTTTAACCAAAAATCTGCATCCTCATCAACAGCAAACAAATTTTGAGACTCCATTAAAATCAACTAACCCTGTTCCTCCCTCTTCCTCTTTGTTCCTTCGCCACTTTCCCTCCTGACCGACTTTTTCTTCGAGGTGAGGATGTCGCCGACGAACTTCATGCGAGCCTCTCGATCCATCCCGAACGCCTTTTCCGCTTCCTCGACGGCCGCCTTCCAAGTCGACATCCTGTTCGACTTGATGTCGAAGCTCATCAGCGAAGCCTTGAGCGTCTTTTCGGTCTTCGAACGAGCCCTCAGGCCACCGAGCTGGGCCATCTTCTCCTTCCTGATTTCTTCGAACTTCTCCTGTCCTTCGTAAACCATCGTCGACGACTCGACCACCCAAGCCCGCTCGCAACTGCTGCCAAAGAAATGGAAGTGGTACGTCCTGAGGTTGGCTGTGGGAGATTAATTAGTCATAAGAAATTAATTAGTCAGAAGAAATTATTAATACTAATCCTGAAAAATTACAATGAGTTTTATGAGACTTAGTGATGTAGTAAAGATATCAATGCTCAAAAATCAGGGTGACACATTTTTTCACTATGCACCACTTCTAATCCAATAAATTTAGATCACTCAGTCAGTCATGCCCTACAAACGTCATGCTAATTTGAAACATGAACGCTCGTCAACATTAAAAAATCAATACCACAATCAATCCACAGGTCCCAGAGATAAATTACAAAGACAACAAATAAAAAGAACCTCTGATCATCTTTGTAAAGAGTCCCTGGTGGGGGTCTTTGAACACCATGCAGGGCCACCAGGGATGGCCGGTTACATGACCCCAAAACATGTCCCCCTCTGCCCACTTGATGATTGTTTCTGGAATCTCCTTCGGTGCTTTCACCATTGACGTTTCTATTTGCTTTTGCTCTGTCTGTTTTAAGAGTAAAATAAAATCATGAGATCAAGGCATAACGAGAAACATTTCGACGATCTGCTTCTAACCACAGAATGAGGGGACGGAATGCTGTCGGAATCATTGGCTTCGAGCAACGGGTTTCTCAGTTTTTCCTTTTTCAACTCCAATTGCTTCTTCAAAACTCCTTTCGTCTTGGCCCTTCTCAATCCCATCCGTCCCTCGCTCTTTGTGGAAACATCGAGCGACGTGTCGGCCGCAGGAGTTTGCGCAGGATCCGCCGTTTCATTTGGCAGACGGTCTTGTTCTACCATGCGAGTGGAATCGCCTTCGTTTGTTTCGTCGGGCTTTGAATTAGTCGAATCTATATCATTTTGTTGCTCGTCCTCATTTTGCACTGGATCATTTTCCTTGGCTTTATTTTCTTCAACATGACCTGCTTCACTGTTCATCTCGGATTTTCTTGAAAGGAAATAAAACGTTTAACGTGTCATTTATGATATTGATGATAAAAACATCAAGAAAAAACGGCAGAACACACTCAACAAACGATCGACCCTCACAGAGCACAACACCATTCACAATGCCATGCAGTATTAGTGCTTAGTAGTTGATCAATCAATTTCGATCCGAGCTCAAATTTGATACCACTTTCTTGAATAAATAAGTAAGATTAAGCAAATTCGAGCTAATGGTCTAAAAACGATGGCCAGTTCAGTAGGAAAATGCCGATTAGTTGCAATGTCAGCCATTAATAAACCTGGCTGGTCAAGTCAGTCAACCACCCTCGATTGGATTTCCAATCACATGCACGATTTTGCACGTGAAATGCTGACAAAAATATACCAAAAACGACCCTCAACTAACATCAAAATATCGAATATATTTCTTGGATAAATCTAACAATACATTACAGGCAAACCACAACATAGAAAGAGTAGCACCCAGCGGGAAAGGCTAACTACCTCATTGGGCGAAAAATGGGTCAAACGTCAATAACAACCAATAGAAGTTGGTGAAAATAGGTTAGATTGCTACCAGCGAAAGCCATTTTGTTGATGTTCATGAAATATTGAAATTGTTGAAATCTTGAGTAAAATCAATTAAATTTTAAGAAAAAGGTCGATTTCTGCTTTAATAATTTATTGCTATCGTGGAAAATTATTTTGAGGCTCCACAGCATCGGATATCCCATGAAAAGCATAGCTTTATATCTGAAGTATTTTTCTGTCAGGACTAGTGAGTTGGGCCAAGAGAATTGCAATACGCGTTTCATTTGCACGTCATTTGATCAAACTAATAAACTTACTAAACATAATTGAGGCCCAATCTGCACGTTCGTGTTTAAGAGTACATTTGGAGGAATATATCACATTGGCACTCTTAATCTAGATAATATCATATTCTAGTGGTCTGTAACTGAAATCCTGATACAAATGACCAATTATGGTTGATTTTAACTCCAATTAAACAACAACATCTCGACCAAAACCACTACGTGTCAGACTTACATACTTCAGTTGTGATGCACAGGTATATGATAAAGCTTGGGAAGCTTCAGGACCCACAAAAGGATCACGTTAGTGAAATCTTGAGTAGTGAGATCTTTTAGACATATTTGACTTGCTATCACAATATATTCCTGAGCTTTCATGACTTGGCGACATGTTCAGCGTTGAACTCTCCTGGATTTTGTCATGCTTGTAATTTGGTTTAGGAGTGATACTATCACCATCTGTATCTTATTTGAACAAGTAACTTCTTCAACATTAATTGAAATACCTGCTAAAGTAATGTGCTTACTTGAAAGGCATTCATTCATCCTTCAAAGAACGCAAGTTTTCATTTTTGCTGTTAGACCAATTTGAGTGAAGCCAAGAGATGAACTAAGCTCTTAAGTCCACTGCAGTCGCGGAAATAAATGATATCAAGGCCACGATTTCATTATCAACCAGTCTCAATGGAAATATTTAAATTGAGCATAGAATACTGTGCGTAACACATTCTGTCCAAGCAGGGATGAACATATTTTCACAGCCCTCATCGACCTGCTGCATTAAAGCCTAACATAAGATGCCTGGTAGCATTTGCAAGGCTTCAGTTAATCACATTAAAATGCCAATGTATCAATATTAATCATTAGCCTAATAGGATTGTGCTAAATTGTGATCTTCGATACGTTCTGATGCAATAATGACTGTCAAAAAGCTCATCCTTCATTATTAGAGATAATACATGCAGCTGAAGTTACGTATTAAATGTGCGTTTGTTAGTTGACGATACTGTCTTCTACGAATAGTAGAACTAACATGCTTATGGTTATATAATAAGCAAAGACTAACAGGGAATGCACAGTAAAAATGTTCCACTAATCAACCTTGGTGACAAAGCATCATATCATTCTTAATCAATTTCATGGAACAACATTATCAACATTCAATAATCCGAACTGACTGAACACGCCCATCGAATCTAATAATATAACTGGATTGTATGGAACAACACTGAAACCTTCGCAAACATTTATTTGCTCACCCACAAATTACGTCCCTGAAAAACTGAGAGGTGTATGACTTCCCACTTTGAAATTTCACGCTATGAAACCTCTTAACATCAAAAACCCTGTTCATGTTGTGGTTTGTTCAGCATCAATGTTAGCATTGAACATCTTAAGAATTAGTAATTATCAAAATGTTGAGCTGAGTTGGAGTGAAATCAAGGACTTTCAATAGTTCTACTTTCCTTAGGTTTCAGGGTATGTTAAGAATATTAAATGATGCACAGCTTAAAATTTTATTTCTTAAGTTATTTATGGATCTCTGACTTTTGGAATATAATACATTTCCAGTGTAATGAATTTGTGGCGAAACGAAATAAGTCGGCATTTCATAATCTATTCGTTCTAATTAAGCAACGAAGTAGTACGTAGATGATAATGATACCAATTATTCTTTCAATGCAGCCCACAAAGCGAGATTCAAAAGTTTTAAACTCAACTAAGTTCTATGTGTTTTGGTTTTACTAAATCTGTATTTTGGGTCAATTTATTTGATTTAATGAAAAACAATGAATGAATATAGTCAATTATTAAGATATTACTATTGGAAACACAAAGAGAATGATGCATGTGCTCAGCATACATTAAACAGACGATATGATGTCGATGTAAGGTCGTGAAAGATGATGAGTCGAATCTTAGTTCCAATTGGTTATAATTGGTAATCCATTATTGATCGTTGTATTACGAACATCGCCACATTCGCAGCTTGTGTTCCAAAATCTCGATTTAATAATCTTGTTCTTATGTCTCAAAGTTTACAAAGTTGTTTATTTTTTAAATTTTATTTTGCTTAATCTTGACTATGACTATGCTTGTTACAGATGCTATTTTGACTGTTTAGAATCGTTCTTTACTCTGAATTTCATTTGAATCATAGTTTTAAGTTTGAACATGCTCACTGGATGTTTGATTGTGCCTACTTGTTCAGCTGTACTACTTCATTGTAAATAAGTCAATTGATGATATTAATAACACTAATTGACATTAACATCATAATGTCATCATTTTAAATTTTAAAACAACCTTGCCACAGTAACATCGATTGTAATGATTTTCGAAGTATTTAAAAAAAAAACCATGTCACTTTATGCTTTAGCCGCGCTGGTTATAAGCAATGCAAGGAATGCACGCAACGACTTAGAAAAACAGGAGTCATAATAACCTTGAGTGACGTTGTGTGACCGTCACACTTTCCTTTCTTCACGGCGTGCATGGCTGTTGTGATGATTGTAATCCTGAAGGCGACTGAGAGGTGTGACCTGCAAGGGTTATATTTTCTCAAAGTAAATAGAATCGTCTCAACCGTTTATTTACGCATTTTATGGCTTTAATTTTGATAATGTTAAAGTCTGAGACTGCTAAGCTTACTTTTCCTAGCATGCACATAATGTATCTGACAGACTGGAAATGTAATTGTAATCATATTTCTTATTTTGAACCATCATTGCAAGGTAATAATGACAACATACTACCAGTAATTAACTTTTAAGTCTAATTATAAAGCATTTATTTTCATAGTCATGATTTACTGATTGAGGTCGGCTGATCTTAATGGCGAAGTGATCATAAGCTGCCAAACGAAAAAGTATTTCCAATGTGAAAGTATGGTGTCACTTCAAAGCAAAGGCATGGCGATCTAGAATTGTGCGTCTGAGATGCCAATCAAGGCATTTAAAGATTATTTGCAACTTTATGACAACAAAACGATTTAGCAATTATTATGGAGTCTAAGAAAGTCTAATCACTTTATTAAAATTCACCTTGCAAACCAACCAAATTTCTAGAAATTAGAACTTAAATTAAAGATTGCTTATTAGTAATTGATGAAATGATATTTTCATAAATGCATTTTTTTTACTTTTAAATCATTGTAATGACCATCACTTTATGCCTAATACGAGTTGGAAGATTTATAGTGAGCTTGACAGTGGCTGAGTTGAAGCCTTGAATTTTTCAAAGCTCTTTAGACAAATGTATTAATTCTAACAATATGAGCTTCGGAATAAGACATTACATCAAAAGCTTGATCAAGGAACTGGCCACAGAATCATTATTTTCCTATTCGATCCATCTTACACCATTTAGCCAAACCAGGTTTGCACGGGTACAAATTTGAACCGCACAAGCATTGAAGTGGCTTTTTAATGTATCCATCGATTTAGACAGACATGAAATGACGAATTAAAGCGTTTACTGTCGAAACAACGTTTTTTACACTTTTATTATTTATTTGTTGAGATTTCATTCTCGCAAATTCTCGGTGACAAATTTAAATGGTTAAAGTTTATTTTTATGTTTAAATTGTCTTTGTAATGATCATTAAAATTAAAAAACTTACATTTTTCTTTGTTTTAGAAATCGCGTTTCGTTGAATGTTTGACTAAAAATACAAGCCAATATTTTGTTGAATATGAACCCACAATGTCACAATAAAATACATTGGTCAGCAATAATATTTTAATTTATAAAGAAAAAAAATAAATTATTGGAGAAATGAATTGTGCTGAAAAAATAATGCTCGAGATAAAAAAATTAAGCAATTCTTTTGCAAAACAAACTCAATTAAATAGCATTGTCTCGTTTTGTGCGTCGCTATTAGTTTAAAAATTCAAGTGTTTTTGGCATAGTATGATTTACAAATAGCAGTCGTTTGAAAATGGACACAGAGACTTTCAGGGCTGATGTAATTGGTGAGCGTGCCTAATGTGTCATTTGAATATTTAAACCATAATCTTGGAATGGTTTCTTGGCCTGCGGTGAATTAATTGAGGCGAAATAATTTCGCTTTTCTGGTGTTTACTCTCGTTCTGTGTTAGTCGATATCTAGCCATTTATGCCAAAACGGAGAAATCATGCTACCGTTAATGATATTGACTTTTCCAGTCATTAGAATGGTATGGGTGTTTATTTAAGTGGCGTAATGCCTAGAGATCCTAATTTAAATAATTTGGGGCAGTTATGTCTAAGTTAGGCGACTGGGATATTGACGTGGTGTTAGGGAAGCCATTAATAATTGGTTAAATGGTACAAACTGTCACTTCATCTTTTGCCAAATACCTTTTAAACCAGAATACTAGCTGATGGAGCACGTGACATTACACATGTGGATAATGACCACAATTTTTGCAATAATTCCTCATTAATTAAATATAATCATTCATGGCTACTCTTCATCTGGTTGTTCATTTAGAACAATGATCTCAGTGAAACTGATATTGTTAGGCACTTCGATTCTCTGTTGATAACATTGTGAGAAGTTTTTTTTTATTTTTTGAAGAAATCTTGAAGGATGCCGACCTCTCAAAGTTGTCGACGAAGAAAATCCGTCTCCAGTTGGAAGAGAAATACAAAACCAACCTGGCAGGCAGGTACGCAGCCGATTGAATGTTTAATTAATTTCTAAACGATTCAGACATCTCAAATGAATTTTGTTTCAATTGTTTGTTGGACAATTGTAATGTATCAGTTGGTTTTTTGTGTCAGAAATCGATTAAACGAGATGACTCAATGTTGCCAGCTAAGTCATTTTTTAATCCTTTGTGACTGCTGGACAAATGATGATGAAAATCATCTTAGATTTTATAAAAAGTGACATAAGCTTTGCAAAAGTTGAATTTGAGTTGAAATCTTGATTTAGTCAGTTTAAGATTTAAATATTTTACAAATGAACCGACACTGAAATGAACACTGATGACACGCATTAAGTATGGGTTTTTCAGGTTAGAATATTTATGCGGACAATAAACGTCTTTATTAGTCTATAAAATACATACTTTCTAACTTTTGAAATCTAACAATTTTGCTTATATTTTACAGGAAGACTGAAATTGATGAAATCGTGATGACAGAAATGGCAAACCTCGAGAAGAAGAAAGACGATAAGAAGAGCAAGGACAAGCAGCCAAAATCTAATGGAAGACCATCCAAGAGAAAGCACAGTGATTCCGATGATGATGATGATGATGACGACGACGACGATGATGAGGACAATGTGAAAGAAGAAAAATCATCGTCCGATGATGACAAAGATGTCAAACCCAACCTAAATGTTAGTGTTTCTTTGGATGTAAGTGCTTAAGGCACACTTTGGTAAATTTAAGCGTACTTCCTAGCATCTGTATTCGTCGTCATCATCTCGGTTAACGCAAGCAAGTTTACAGAATAGATGGCCGTTTGTTCTTCACAAAGTGACGATAAAATGATAATTGGTTAACGTTAAACAAATGATGCCATTAGTGGTTTTGACATCTTAATCATTGTTTATCAACACATGACATAGTAAGATCAGACATTACCATCTGCCTTGAAACTGCAGACTGAAGCAGACGAAGATATTGCCAGACAACTGCAGGAAGAAGAGGAAAGCGGAGCCGTAAGACGAACCCGGGTTAGTTGGACGAGGTTAATTATGATTATGATCATTATATTTATTGTTATATTGCATTTATTGTCATTGTTAATAGCTAATTGAGAATTACTTACCATAATTAATTGTTAAGCTGGAAAATGGTTGTAGTATTTAGCTGGATTTATTTTAAGTGATTGAAACTAATTGATCGTTTGTCTAACATAATTTAATGTCTTGCTTGTTCTGTCTGTTTGAGCATCCCGTTGCTGGATTGAAAGAACTCGTTTAAAGGGAGTGGAATTTTAAGGAGCTTCAGTTCATGTAGTTTGTTCTTAATCTTGAGATGTAGCGATTTACGCATCACTGCTTTATTTAACTGTTATTCAATAATTAGTTGCACGGTTGGTTGGCCATATCCCTAATTGCACCCATGTTATCAAGGATTTCACATGCTTTATGATTAATATAAGGATATTTTGTCAGTGCAACTGAGATTTCTGTTTGTGTGCATTTGAATTCCTACAAACGTTCCAACAGCACGCCCACAAAAAGAAGGCCCCCAACAAAACGGAGAAGAAGCCCAGGAAAAAGGGCACTCCCAGGGAAAGTGAGTGTTTCAAGTTGGATTGATTTGAGAGGTGGATTGATTTGAACGTTGGATTGATTTGACAGTCGGATTGATTTGAGAGTTGGATTGATTTGAACGTTGGATTGATTTGAGAGTTGGATTGATTTGAGAGTTGGATTGATTTGAGAGTTGGATTGATTTGAGAGTTGGATTGATTTGAAAGTTGGATTAATTTGAAAGTCGGATTGATTTGAGAGTTGGATTGATTTGAAAGTCGGATTGATTTGAAAGTTGGATTGAGCAAACTATGATGAGGATTAAAATTAAAATGTCTCTGAGATTACCAGGAGATCAAGATTTAAAATGAATAAAAATATTAAGGCATTTATTTAAGTTTTTGTTTTTTAAGACGTTCTCCCACTTAAACAGATGGTTGATCTTGTAGATTTGCTCTATTAAGTTATTTGTATAATTATTTCTTTCTTAATTTGCATAATTTATTAATTAACCTGCTAATTAATTAGCAAACAATTGCTTGGATGTTTATGACATTTGAATATGTTGATTCTTGAAGATGGCTTCACTGAGACATGCAACTTGTCACCTGAGCTGGCAGCCATTGTTGGAGAAGACAAAGTAAGCATTATCTTCCTTTGTTTATGTTCACCTCTTAATTACATGAAAATAAACATATTCGATTGTTTATATTATAAGCAGCCAAACATATTCAAATAATTGAATTACATGTAACTAAATAATACTTGAATGCTTTATTGATGTTCAATATATGCATTCAATTATTGAATAATTGGATGTTGCTAGCTTTCATACTTAATGCTGAATAATTGGAACAATATTGCACTTGTAATGGAACCATTTATGGGGGGTAAGCATTATGTATTATTATTTTTTAAAATGTAACTTTCAAATTATTAAGATGAGGAGAAGTGATGTGGTAAAGAAGATGTGGGCAATCATCAAGGAGAAAAATCTTTTTGTGGGTTTTTTATTAATTCTGTTTTTTAATTATTGTGCCTAGGTCATACTACCCTGTTTATAAGCTGATTAAGAAATGCATTCGTAAGTCGATGTGAATTGAATATGGCTTCTTGTTATATTGAGATTACTTTCAGTTCCAATTTTAAGCATTTATTTTGAGACATGAAAATTAAATTTCTGAACAGTACCCGAAGAACAAGAGGTTTATGATATGCGACGAGCAGATGATGAGCGTGTTCGGTGAGGCGTTTTGTAACTTCACACATTTACGAGGTTCTGCTGTGATACGTGGTTGTTTATGCAAAGACTAACTTATGATGATATCAGTTAATGGTAGCTGAGTGTTTCATGCAGCTACTGCTGCTGTATTATTCATAAGTGTCTTTGCCTGATTGCCAATATGAATATTCATAATCAGTATAAACTTCTATGGGATGTTTAAGTCACGAATGTGATTCTGTTACGAAGGCAAGAAGAAAGTCTGCATCTTTGGCATGATGAAGTACCTGTCGAGCCACATCTACAAGGATGACGAGATTGTCGACTCTTGAATGTCGAGATGTTGTTTTTGGTTAGTAAAGCAACATTAAATGATTAAAATTTGTTATATAATGGATGCAATGGTTATCAAGAAACTTATTAGTTATATAAAATGGGTGTCATTAGTTAAAATTAGTTAAACAAAATTTACCTCTTGATGTTGATTTGAACATTTACATTGCCAGACAGAATGGATGACTTTAGATTGAACTTTTAGCTGGGCTCAGGTGCATGGAGTGCAGAGGAGACATTTGTGTTTACATGACAATATCTCCACCTTTTTTTTTATATTTGAGTAAATAACTGTTGTTGTATTTGAAATATTTTAATACAACTTATGTGATGTGGGTTTGAATTGTTGGGAGTTCTCGATTTCATTTAACCGTTAGTTGACTAAATAGTATCATCAGATGCAATGATTAAATATTTCAGTACTTGGGGAAGGCACTGACTAATTGGATAGGCAAGCCTGAATGTATTCGACTATTAAATGATCGGTGAACGAATGTGAATGACCGATTCATATGCTCCGCTCACATTTTTACACGGTGACTTCTTGTGCGCAAAAAAGCGCGAAAGCAAGTCTTTAGCTCAAATGTGCTGGAGTTCTCTGCACGAGGCTGTCAGGTGTAGCGATTTCGTTGAGCCAAGGTGAACTTTTCATTGGAATTAGAAATATTCCATTATTAAACAATCAAAATTGAAATTCCAAGCTGTTAGAAGTATTTTGGACGCATGCTACTTGAAATTATAGTTCGAGTTGCGCATGTCTCCCTCGTCTAAATTTTTTCTATGCTTTCGTATGTCTTGTTGTTCGAATTATGTACAGAGGAAAAGTCCTACTTAGGATACCCTTGCAGCAGATCGTCGGGCTGAGCCGTCCGCATGCAAAAAGGATTTACAAGATGTCTTGTGGGGTGATAAAAGAAAAGCACTGAGTCAAAGTGCAACCTTTATGCGTTTTAAGAATGTAGAACAGTTTCAGAATAGTTTCTGCTGTTGTAGATTCAGTTGATGTTGGGGCTGGTGTTGTAGATTCAGTTGTTGTTGGAGCTGGTGTTATAGATTCAGTTGTTGTTGGAGCTGGTGTTGTAGATTCAGTTGTAGTTTCTGCTGTAATAGATTCAGTTGCAAGTTGCAAACGTAGAAAACTGCAGAGAATATTATTACACCGTTCCTCATCTCAAAGTATTAGAATATACTAGTAACATCAGGATCGTAATCATTATTGGAAACATCATCATCATTGGGATCGCCTTCTGTTGTGAGATAAATAAACCAAATAAGCAAATACTTGGTCATTTATTTAATAAAATGGAGTGAATAAAACGAAATGAAATCGTCCTGCTAAAATGAAGTGAATGTTCCGTAACTCGTAGCTTAAAATTTATTCAATACATTATATTTGCAAAAATGTAAAAATTCTTCGAATGTAAAAAGGTAATAAGTGAAAAGCACTAACGAATCAAATTCGTGGAAGCTTCTTGTGACATTCATTGTTCAGAAAAGAACGCTAAAAAACATGTCACATGAATTACGAAAAAATAGTCGACGTTTCACTTTATTATTATTATATTATTATTATTATTATTATTATTATTATTAGTATTATTATTATTATTATTATTATTATTATTATTATTATTATTATTATTATTATTATTATTATTATTATTATTATTATTTATTATTATTATATTATTATTATTATTATTATTATTATTATTATTATTATTATTATTATTATTATTATTATTATTATTATTATTATTATTATTATTATTATTATTATTATTATTATTATTATTATTATTATTATTATTATTATTATTATTATTATTATTATTCTTCTTATTATTATTATTATTATTATTATTATTATTATTATTATTATTATCTTATTATTATTATTATTATTATTTATTATTATTATTAGTATTATTATTATTATTATTATTATTAGTATTATTATTATTATTATTTATTATTATTATTATTATTATTATTATTATTATTATTATTATTATTATTATTATTATTATTATTATATTATTATTATTATTCTTATTATTATTATTCTTATTATTATTATTATTATTCTTATTATTATTCTTATTATTATTCTTATTATTATTATTATTATTATGATTATTATTATTATTATTATTATGATTATTATTATTATTATTATTATTATTATTATTCTTATTATTATTCTTATTATTATTATTATTATTATTATTATTATCTTATTATTATTATTATTATTATCATCGTCGTCGTCAATATCATTATCATTATTGTTGATATATTTTCCTTCTTCTTTTTATTATTATTATATTTATTTATTTTTATTATTTCAAGTTATTCAAAATAGTAACGATCCTCTGTATTTATTAAAACTCTACCTGTTGGTATTGGCATAACAAGACATAACAGCAATTATTTATAGAGGTCAAGAAAAGTGGGATATGTGAAACTACCCATAGTGAATTCTCGGAGGAGTCTTTAAGGATTTCGACCCCGATCTCCCTATGCCCTCTGAGCTTGGACCATACCCTGTTATCAGCCTTATCCGCATATGTTCTCAAATTTTAAAAATAATTTTAAGTCATTCAATCATAGGAAAATATGAGACCTTATTCAAATCATAGATTTAACGAGAAACAACTCACGCGGTGAATCAAATTCAGAGAATACTATGACAGCATTTGCCTAGGAGCAGATAGTCCCATATAAATTAACTTCGGGTAACACTTGCTGAGGAGTCAGTCGATTTTTCTGACTTTTCATTTGAGTTGAAAACAACTTGAATCTTTATGAAGTCCAAAACATTGCTGATCAGTTTTTGTATTATTTGCATCTTTGTGCAACAACCTGGTAAGATATTTTAAATAATAAGTCAATTATATGTAATTTCCTTACAACTTAATCTGTTTTATTTTAAGCATATTTTTTATATAGCTTTTGTTCATCTTGAGCAACAGCGAAACTTCCTTACTAAAACAATATGTACTGCAAAGTATCTGTGTTTGCAGGTTTTTAAATATTTGCAAAAATATTGCAGGAATATGTCAGATGTTCGATGGAGAGTGTTCAACAGACGACGGAACATATTCCGGAAAGAGAAACGTCACAAACACTGGAAAGGCCTGCTACCCCTGGAGATCCGACAACAAATGCTTCAAAGTGAGAAATTAAAATGCAGAATTTCATTCAAAATAAATCGTTTACGTTTACGAACTACCTTGCATTGAATCTGTAATATGCTCTCTGAAATCTGTCATGACAAAGCTATTACATCGTTTAAATCGCTTAATTTTTGTGTGGGTGTTTCAACACTATTCTATTTTTGTGCCTAATTATAGGCAACACCAATAGGTAACCATATGCTTAAGTGTTTAGAAACTTCTTGAATTCACAATTATTCTAGAAATCTTGAGTTCTTACAAAGCAATCACTAAATAAACTTACAGTTATTCATTCTACTG
Organism: Whitmania pigra; assembly: GCA_021613335.1. Classification (NCBI taxonomy): domain Eukaryota; kingdom Metazoa; phylum Annelida; class Clitellata; order Hirudinida; family Haemopidae; genus Whitmania; species Whitmania pigra. Next base: position 998,624 of record JAJTWR010000269.1, on the reverse strand, counting down.
TGACTGTAAACATTTAAAAATATTATTTGACAAGACTCGAGATGCTACGAGTTATTGAAATGTTTAAGACAATAAAATAATTTTATTTATATTCTTGTGGTTGTAAATAAATAAATAACTTTGTAATTAACGATCCGTAAGGGAAAAATATTAAAAATAAATTATTTGTTTTGAAAAAATCATCAACATGATTTGATCATATAACCGCCCATAGGTTTTAGACTTAAGATGATTGAGCTAATAAGGTTAGAAGCTTCAAAAGTAACACACACATTAGCATTCCTAATTTAGTATTATCGAATCAAACTAAACATAATGTACACCCGAAGTTCAGTGAAGTCATCGCCAAATGGCATCATATTAATCAACAATATGTGGTTACATTTTATTGTTGCGAAGCAATAATATCAGGTCAAATGATCACCCAAGTGTAATGCCTAATATCTTGATTTGGGTCGCAATCAGTTTCGAGAAGTTTTCACCAAAATCAAATATATTGTTGTAGCAGAAACTTAAATTATTTCTTACTCCATGATCATACTCACTAATTTCAATGAACAAATGAACGTGAAGCAATAAAAATTTTAATAAATAATTGCCAGGGAATAACTGATTTAAATTCGACGTTTTCTCACAATTATTGCCGGAATCCAGTCGACCCTTCAGATTGTCATCAAGATCTTCCATGGTGCTATACTGATCAGAATAATGGCAATTGGGAGTATTGCGATCTTCCTAAATGTGGTGAGTTTGTTTGCTAGATGAGACATTAGTTTGTTAAATGTTTAACATTCAATATTCAAGAATTGATGTCTATTTCAGGATCAGAACCACCTGCAAACTGCTCATCACCATTAGGCATGGGAGACGGGAGAATTTCAGATGATCAAATATTTGCACCAGATCAATCTAATACAGCCAAATACGCAAGATTGAATCAAACAAATGCCAGTGAGTTCTACTGTTAACTGAGTTTAAATTTGTAATATAATCGCACTTTATGTCGGTACGTGGCAACACTTTGACAATTAAAATAAAATTAGTTATTTCCCGTCCTCTGCTACCGTCATTTAATTATGACTCTTCAAATCACATAATCATTTAAGTTATTTTATAAAAATTTTTAAGTACAATTTTTTACAAAAACGGTTATTTTCGGCTCTCAAATTTTGCCTTTTAGACTTCTGGAGAGCATCCTGGAGTTATCCTCAATATGCTTACCTGTCTGTGAATCTCCGAACTCCTCATTTCATTACAAAGATCCACATCCAGGGAACAAATTATTATTTCATTAAAAGATTCAAAATTTTCTATTCACTGGACGGATACCAATGGGAATACTACACAGAAAAAAAAGATGATCCAAACAGCGCCAGAGAATTTGAAGGAAATCACGCAGGCTATGACATTTCGATAGCCTATATAAAATTTCCATTTATTGTAAGTCATTTTCGAAATTAGTTAAGCAGCTTAGTCGACTGTAATGACATTAAATATGTTTTCATCTTAAAAGGCATCAAAGATTGCCCTAATTCCTGTGTCATTCTCATATGTTCCAGCTCTCAGAATTGAATTGTTCGGATGTGTTTCCCCTATGAGTATTCCGCTGTCTGAGGAAGTAACCACAGTCGATGTAAGTATTTTATAGCTCAACGACTTGATATTCTTAATAGCTTTTATGTAATGTTTATATTTTATACTAACAAACCAATAATTAACAAACCAATAATTATTAACCATCAATATCAATTATAGTTTTTTTTAAACAAAATTTGTAGTCTAACACTTACTGGGGGCTGGATAGGAGTCCATACATAATCAACGCGCCAACAACAATACCGCCAGGTGTCCTTTTAACAATTGAAGCTGGTGTCAAGGTCGTCTTTACTCATCCAACCTCATCTCTAATCGTCTACGGTACCACAAAATGTTTTTCTACATTTTAAAGTAACAACGATTTCTTGCGAATTTTTAAAGTAATTCCTGTCCTCAAAATAAGTAAGTGGAGACGAAACATAACTTTGAAGACTAATATCGTTACGAGAGGTTTATGATAATTAAACCAAACCAAAATACTGGAATATCATAATCTTAGTACACGTAACTATGTCCCAACATAATATCAATAAATTTAAAATGCACTTTAAGTCAAAACAAATTTTATCGTTAAACATGTGAATGAGGAAATGTTATTTCAGGTTGTTTGGAACTTAGAGGAATAAAAGGATTAGAAGTAAAATTCTTAACCAGCAACATTCTCAGTCACATGGGTTTATGGAAGAATCCTTTCAATAATGATGAATCATTCTGGAAAGGAATTTTTATCAACCCTGATTCAGCAGGTTCAACAGATTACATTTTATGTAAATGTATAAGTTATGTATATAAATAATGTATAGATCTAAATTGTGATAATAACAATACAAATATATATTTTGAAGGTTGCAAAATTTCTTCGTTAAAGAATGTTATTATCGTTGGAGCTGGTATAACGACTGGAACTAATAACATTGAATTTGAAAATCTGAAAATTTCAAATAGCAAGAGTGCTCTTAAAATGACAAGCATCAACGAAAACAATGTCATCAGAGATTGCGTATTTCGCCAAAATTTGGTATGTTACCTTGTGATGCTTTAATATAAATGGTTATTAGATTTAAAATTAATATTGACAATTATATTTCCAAACTATACATACAGTGCTAGAAAAAATGTTACGACAGCCCCCATTTTTTGTAATAACTTAAGTTTAAATTATCATACGAAACTCAAATTTAGAAGAACTGTGTAATATACTTAAAGAACATAACTCGTATATTTTTTTTCACTTTGATCAAGAATTAAGCACAAATTCCTCACAAATCCATTTTTTTGCATAGAAATATTGTTACGACAGGTTACAAATAAACTCATGAATTTCAGTATTTTGGCAAAAATGTTTATTTAAAACTAAATGAAATAATGTTTCAATAAAATGTCATTCCTCCTTTTTTAGAAATAACATCTATGCACTTATTTTTCATGGAGAAAATCAGTGTTTTGATGATGTTTTCATCCAAATTTCTCCAGGCGCTCCAAATCGCTTCTTTCAAATAATTTTCTGTGTTATATTGCTGTCCATTGCCATAAACTGATCTTAAAAGAAGGCCCCAGACATTTTCAATCAGGTTCAAGCCGGGTGAACACGCCGGCCAGTCCATCACTTGCATGTTGGACTCCTGGAAATATGCTCTGGCTGCCTTGGAAACATGACTAGGGGCATTATCTTGCTGAAATTCATGTTGTTTTGCTTCAGAAAAAGGAAGGAGATGATCCTTGAGCATTTAGATGTACCTCTGAGAGTCCTGCCTCCCTTTCAAAATCACCAGTTCAGTCCTCCCAAATGCTGAAATTCCTCCCCAGACCATCACAGAGCCTCCTCCGTGTTTTCTGCTATAACAAACCTCTCTTTCTTTTCTGAGGTCATGCCAGTAGTATTTATAGCCGTCTGGCCCATCAAGGTTAAATTTTTTTTTCTTCTGTGAAAATTACGCGTTCCCATCTTTCGTTGTAGCTGACCATCTCTTTGGCCCAGAAGAGACGTTTATTCTTGTGATGGACTTTCAACGCTGGAGCTCGCTTTCGCATTTCGTATCTCTGCTGTCCACTTGAATTAAGATAATTGCATACTGTCCTAACATGGACATCCAAATCCAGCTTATCTTTTAGCTGTTTATACGAATATTCTCCTTGTGAAGCCTCCCTGATGAGGCGTCTCTGAATCTGATTCGAGAGTTTTTTCGGTCTTCCACCCTTGTACTTCTTCCCATATGAGTCTGGATCATCCAAAAAACATTTCATGACAGTTCTTGACCTATTCAACTCATTTGCAATCTTTTTTATTGAATAGTTTGCCTTCCCCAAGGTCTTAACTTGTCCCCTTTCTCCTTCTGTCAAACCTGCTTTCTTTCCCGTGATGAAATGAATGTAAAAGGAAGTTTTGAATTTCACACTCCTTTACATAGCCTTCTTAATGACAATTTAATGTTTGATCCTTCTTATGAGACTTTGAAATTGATGAAACGAGTCCAAACCGGAAACTGTCGTAATAATATTTCCAGGCCAAAAATGGTTCTTTTGCATAATTTACGGGAACCATTAACCCATATGAAAGGAAATTTTGCACGATGCTTACAAATGGTGCTTTACGTAATCGCTGAAAATTTCATCAAGATATGTTAATTTGTAAGGAAATTATCCATGAAAAGTGGACATATCGTAACAATATTTCTAGCACTGTAAGTTATCAAAACATCTTCTAAATATTACAATATCATTTGTTAATTCTGATGTATTTTCTGAAAATATTTGACATAAGTTTAATATATATTTTGTTCAGAACGGAATAGAGACTCCGCGAGCAGGATCTTTAAGAGTTGAATCATCACAATTTATCGAGAATGAAGTTGGAATCAGCCTTAAATATTTATCCATTCCAAATAAAATTTCCACAAATTTCATGTTCGTCGAATCTCTTTTCCGATACAATAGCTATGGGATAAATCTTGGATCGGATTGCATGAATACCAAAATGAACTTTACTGTATTGAGATCCAATTTTTCAAATCACCGAGAGCATGCCATATTCGCTTATCAATATTGCGAAACAGAACTACTCTATTCAGTAGTGTCATCTGTGTTTTCAAGTAGTTCAATAAGATTCTCCTCCTACTACTCAGGGGATTACTCGCTGCAAATTCTGAATTCAACTGTCAGAGATCTGCATGGAAAGACTGGAATATCAATAGAATCTCGATGCAAAAATCTCATCATATCGGGATGCACATTTACAAATATATCTGGTTATTCACTGAGAACTAATGTGGACATCATAGATAGCGCTATCCAGATAAACTCTTCCAAATTTGAAAATAATACCGGAGATGGATGCATATATTTTTCAGGTCAACAAATCACGAGCATAAATATGCTAACAAACACTTTTTTGAATAATTTAGTTGGAAACGTCATAAATTTTGATCTCCCGAGTTTTTCGAACATTATTCTTTCAAAGAACATATTCAAGAATTTCCAATCGAAATACGAAATATCGAACAACATAATACGAAGTTCCAATTACTCAATCCTTGCAAGCGATAACTATTGGGGAGTGGATGACATTGAAAATATTAGCAGCAGAATCTTTGATTTCTACAGAGATTCCTCGAAATCATTCGTCGAGATGTTAACATATTTTAAAGATGAGCGTTTTAATGAAATCGTGGACAGCCAAAACTTTCAATTGTGGTCGCAAAATAACGGCACCGTCGGAGGCAAGTTATAAGAACTTTTTAAATTATTCCAATTCTAAATGAAAACATATAACCTGGTAATATATTATCCTCAGGTCGTTTGGACGGCAACATCACTTTGTCACATTCACAAAACTTAACTGTGATAAAAAACATCTTTATTCCAAAAGGGTTGTGCTTGGAAATCAAAGGACCAATTAAATTAGACTTCTTAGAAGGGAGATTGATTTTTGTCGAAGGTGAGTTCCCATGATTCACAATTAATATTTAATAATCAATAATTAAAAGTACCTCATATAACTAAGAAGTATCTATTATATATGAAGAATAAGATGTTTCTGGAATTTTCACTACGTCACTTTAGGATGAGCTCTGTTAATCTAATAAAACAATTAATTTTAATTAACAGAAGGTTGTTTAAAGGCTGCTGAAGTCACTTTATCTAGTTCCGAATCTTTATGGAATGGCCTAATTTTCATTAATAGCAACGGTTTGTTATTAATCAATATAATTTTAGTTTATCTCAAAAGTATCTTATATATCCGATAAATTTACTTGATATTCAAATACTCTTTATCTCTTTAATAACCATACAAATGTCTTTAATTTTTCGAGATAATTTTAAAGAAAATTTCAGTTTTTATTTCTAGGTTCGTATCTATCAAATATTAGCATCACAAATACATCTCTTTCTTTGGAAATAGTCAATTCGTCTGTACAAGTAACTGAATCAAATATCGACACTGAAAAATTTGCTTTGATAAGGGGATTCAACTACAATATGTTGGATGTCTACAATTCTGATATAATATGCTCTGATTATTGCATTCAAGTGGAAAGTTCAGTTGATATGATAATGAAAATAGCGAGTTCATCCGTAACGTCTACTTACGACTGCATCTCTATAGATAACGTTGATCGATTACAGTTCAACTTAACTGAAACATCGTTGAAATCGAGGTCCAGCCATTTGCTAAATATAGGTAGCAAAATCAAAAGCGGATTCATCCAAATTTTCAAATCTACACTTGAGGGGTACAGCAACTTTTTACCAGGAAGTATGGTAGGTAGATTTTAGATTCTTAAATTAATTTGCAGAGGTGGCATTAATATCAAAAATGTTATCTTACTTCATATGTTAATCTACAAACTGTGCATCGATTGATTTTCTTCTCCATTTCTTTCATCGACGATAATTCTATTTCGTATATGGTTAAGAGGCCAAAGCAGCCTTGACAAGAGAACGAATTGTAAAAGCCAGACTTTTGATCTGCCCCGAAGAAACGTTCTGGCAATTGCATTTAGTCTACCCGATATTCTTCTAAATGTGGCTGCCTCATGGTTTTTGTCATGAAACAAATCGTCAAAAACAGTTCCAAGGCTCTTTACCGGTTCTTCTGAAACAGTCGGCATGCGCTGTTTTCCGAGTGTGAAGTACATGTCCCTGCAAAACTTTACCTTTGGTTAGGGAGAAGCTTGAAAGCCGTGCTGCACCAATGGAGTAGATCTTTGAGAGTATCGAGGACTCTTTGGACGATCTATTTTTTATTTAAGACGAACGCTGTTTCGATTCCTACATTCAGAACATTGTGCATGGCTGGTAGAAAGAGCGATGGAGAAATGGCATATCCCACGGCTATACCGACTTGCTGATGAAGTACATTTGTGGGAATTTATGTTGGCCATCTGGGAACGGAAGCAAAGGGTCGGCTTTGAGATAAATTTGTCCTTTCGCTTTGAAAGCTGCCATGAATTGACCTGTTACGATTTCTGAGTCTTGCTTCTCATTGTTCTACCGTTTTTGCGGAATCCGCACTTTAAAAAAATTAAGTAATTTTTAAATTTTGCAAATTTATTTTTTAAACGATTTTATTTCCATTACTTTAATATTTCCTTACTTATTCTCTCACGATGGCAGCGCGGATTCGAACCCCGTTGCGGGAGCACCGTCCTTATCATCTAGCTATGCAAACGACTTTAATAAAACACTGCAAGAAGTGCCTTTGCATCCTGTTCGGATACATAAAGCACTCAAAAAATCGGCTAAATACAAATACAAATCGGATTGTTTCTCAGAACAACAAAATTGGTTAATCATTAACATAAATTTTTGAGAAATAATTTTGTTGGCAAAATTTTTGTTGGGGTACTTCGAACATTATCCGGATATTTGCGGATAAGACGCGGCACATTTTGCGGACGTCTTTTATGGATGACTCCTAAAATAGTTAGAGTCATAATTTTGACAAAAGACAATTATTTTGCAAATTTGATTGTCACAAATTAAGGTTAATTTTGTTTAATGATGCAGATATTTATGATCGAAGAAAGCAATTTCAGTTCAGATTCAAGTTGTTTACAGTTTGATGAAAAATTTGGAAATAACCAAAACAACGTCACAATTTCGCATAGCGTCTTTAAATGCAGAGACTTTGCAATAGTACATAGTTCAGTATATTATTCAATCTATAATTTTCTTATTATCGCCGACAACAAATTTATCGGAGGAGAATTGCAAATTTCCAACAGATATTTTTGGAAAATCATAATAGTAAATAATTACTTTAACTCAGTTTTAAGAAAAGATCAAAGCTTTCTTGATCTACAGCTGACTAGAGACTACGACAAAACATTCAGAATCGATGAAGTCCTGGTAGCAAATAACGTTTATGAAAATGTGGTTGGATCAGGAGTATCGTCAGTGATTAAAATGAGATGTTTTTCAGAAGCATATAATAGCTACGTATCAGCTGTGTATTTTAGGAACAACACATTCATAAATAACAACGTTACAAACACCATCCTTACTGACTGTATCGGCTTGACTTCAGAGAAAAATATTTTAAACAATCCAAATTCATTATATGAAATGAAAGTGTTAGGCAGCACAAGTAATGATGTCCCTCAACTCATGTATTTTACGAGGAATTTTTGGGGAGAGAATGTGAATGATCCAAATGTGAGAGTTTATGACGAAACAAATGATAGAACACTCATGAAAGTGAGAGTTGATCCGTGGTACAATGACTCCACTATGACGAGGATGGTGTTCAGGTCAGAAGGATTTATTAAACCCAGTGGTGAAATAGGAGGAACCCTAACTCAAAATGTGGTGCTTTACAACAAAGAAAGTGCTTATTTGGTCACTGAAGATATTACTATACCTACCGGTTTGAAGATGACAATAGAACCGGGAGTGCAGTTAAACTTTGTTTCTGGTGGAATGATCATTCAAGGTTAGTTTAGATGATTTGAAAAAGCATTCTATTGTGTTTTTATACGTTGATATGTTTGCATTAAAGGCACTTTGGTTGCAAAAGGTAATGAAACAGATTATATCACATTTAACTCAAGAGATGCTAATAAAAGATGGAAGGGTCTCAATTTTCAAAAAGCAATCTCAAGTACGTTCCCTGTTGCATTGCCACATCCTGGAAATATTTGGTATAATCCAATTATTGATTGTGTTCATCAAAATAAACAGACTCACTTAAGAAATTGGATTTTGGAGGGTGGCAAATTTTGCACAACGGAGTTTGGAAAACTGTTTTAATTCTTGATAATTCTTATAAAAAAGCAACAGCTGATATTCTCTGTCAACAAACTGGATTTAAGGAATCCTTGTCACAAGAAATAATTCAGTGCAGGTCTGTATTTAGATAGTGTAAAAATGTAGTTCAAACTCATTTCAATAATTATAACCCTAACATTTTTAATTTATTGTTTATTTTATAGCTCTCTGTCAAATGATGAAAAATCCAGAATACTTCCTTGCAATAATAGTTCCACTCCAAGCGTTCAAATTCAATGCATCCAAAGTAATCAGTTTTCACTGCAAGAATGCTACATATATGAGTCTCAAATGGCTTACACTTTTGTCAATTTTACGTGTCTCCAAGATGTCACAGGTGGAAATATTTGTACTGTAGAACTGAAAATGAAAACAAAATAATTCTTACTGTAGGAAATTGGCACCCCGTCATAATATCCCGGCGACAAAATAGCCCCGTCAAAACATCACCATCAAAACATAAAACTCATTTCATTTAATCAAATTTGAAATCAGATATCGGTTAATGTCTTCAACTCATAAAAATATTTTTTTTATAAAGATACATTGACGGGGATGATTTAACGGGGCCATTTTGTCGCTGGGCTATTTTGACGGGTCACCGTAGGAATTTATATGCATTATGAAGAAAAATGTGCAAACACAATGTAATATTATATTTAAAGTATCAATTATACTTTAGAAAACTACGTGAAATTACAATCGAAATCAGGGAAATGGCTTTCTTTTAATGAAATAAATAATACTTTGCAATTGGTGAATGATCTGCCAAATGATGAAGATGGGCTATTTGAACAAATCTCTCCATGTAACAGCAGAGAATCTGATTGTTTTTCTATAATGCCTTTAAAACGTCCGGGATGGTATTTAAGGTATTGTATTCAATAACAAACTTATATGAATTTGGTCTTACATGATAAATTATATAAAAAATTTTATAATTAAAACAATTTTGAACAGATTTTATCAAAGTGAAATTGTATTTGAATTGGCAATTAACAACAGAAACCCAAGCAATTTTTTGGTTGATTCTTCATTCGTAAGGATTAACAAAGCATCATCAGAATACTCCTACATCAGATTGACTTCAAAGTCATTGTACTTAATTGAAAATAATAACACACTCAGCACCTCTGCTCTTGATCCAATGACTGCAACTGATGATGCAATGTACTCTTTCAAAATTATAAATTTAAATCCACAAATCACAAGTAAAAAAGGAGGCTCAGGTAAATTTTAAATATCATCATGAAAACACAAATTTATAACGCTTGATTATTTTTTTAGGGTTATCTAACGAAGATTCCAAATCTTCAATATTGCAAAATGTGAAAATTATAAATGCTGAAAAAGGACTTTTTATAAGAGGAGTTCCTCCGAAACTCGAAGACATTGAAATTACTGACACATCTTCTCATGGAATTCACTTTATAGGATTCTTTGGTGGTGAAACACGTATAATCTTAAATAGGTCATCAATTTCAAATAGCGGCGGAGTTGCCATATATTTTGAACTGAGTGGTCATTCAACAGAAGCTCTAATTGAGGAGTGTGCATTTGAGAGTTGTAACCAGCAATGCATATTTTGGTACGGAGCAGGATCCTTAAATATATCGAAATCGATTTTTAGAAATTTTAAATCAGCAATAAATGCGATTGTAAATAATGGAAGAGAACCTGTCATCATTGCAATTATAGCAAACACATTTTTTTCAACCATCACAAAATCTGTCGTAAACTTAAATAATGGAATTTATCAAGGATGGTTTTTGATTGAAATTTTGGGAAATAATTTTACAAACTTGCAAGAGTCTGATAATAATAATAATTTCATATTTGACTTTTATTCTACAAATTCATCAATCATTGGAAATGTGTTTGATAACATAACATTTGATATACTTCTGTATAATCGCTATGGAATGTCATTTTCGGTGAGTCAAATAATTAAAATTTTTGCTAATTAGGAACCTTATTTTTTAAACTTTCAGATCATTCTTTTAAATTTTTGCAGTTTGAAAATAATACCATCAGGAACAGCAGATTCAGGGAAATTCTGAACCTGTACAACGTTGCCAATTTTACTGTCAATAATAATCTCTTCATGAACAACACATACAAAGTTTATTGGTCAAAACTAAGAACGTTTACCATTAATAATGACGATGATGATTTCAGAGCAAACATTACCAACAATAGTTTCTTCAATGCAGAATCAGAATACGATGTTTACGTTAACACTAACTGGGACACATCCTCTTACAAAATGCTGGATCTTTCGCTGAATAAATGGATTTTAGGAGATTATTCAAAAATTTTATCAAAGTATATCTTGAAGCCTATTTCTCGAAAATATTTTTGTTAAAAATTACACTGATTTTTCTTTTAGAATCTATTGTTTTTACAACGATGCTTCTAAGTTGCCAGTAAATATATGGCCAGCAATATATGTGCAGAACAATTCTGAAACAATCCTTACAAGGCCGACATCAGAAAGCACATATTTTTTCAATGCGACTGGAGGAGAAGTGACATTTTCATTCACAATTCCAAACGCAACAAGCAAATACATTTTCCAAAATTCTATACTCATACCGTGAGTTTGGACAATTAATACACATTAGAATTCCGTGTGTTATACCAAAAATAACTGATACATTCTATGATATTTTTGCAGTGCTAATGTTACTCTCAGCATAGAACCTGGAACAAATATTGAATTTGCGACGGGCAGAGGAATAGTTGCATATGGTAACATTTCTATAATCAGCTTTATTATTATTTTGGCTAATAAGTTGAATATTCAATACGATCAATTAGGTGTAATGGAAATAAACTCAGTGGATGGACAATTTATAAATGTAGCCAATACCAAAAAGATGGACTTTTACACAAATGAATCCGGTAGTATCAAATATTTGAATTTACTTCAACTAAAAAACCATTCTTTTAATAGTTGGTGATTAATTCCATGTAGTTACTATTTACATAGGTAATGCGGTTCTGGAAAGTGATGAAATCAAATTTAACTCAAGCAAATTGGAGCTGTCAAACATAACTTTCAACGTAAAAACTTCTATTGTGATACATTCTAACGATGCTGGAATAAATAATTGTACTTTCAACGGAGTCTATAATGGACTAACCTGGAATAAACTGGAGTACCCAGATATAAAATCTGAATACGCTATAATAACCATCCATAATTCCACTTTTAAAAAGTATTCAAATTACTTGCAATTAATGAGGTTTTTATTAAATGTAATATATTATTGCAATTATTGAAAAACAATTTAGGTGTGAGAAAGCAATCAGGATACCACTTACCATGAATGACACCAGAATTGTTAACAGCACGTTTTTGGATAACAACGAAGCTATTCTTCTGGAGTACAACAGTCGACCAAATTTCACTGTTATCATTAAAGATAGTTCTTTTATAAACAATCGCTATGCAATTAAAGGATCGATATCAGAAAGTGGACACATTGAAATTTCAAGATGTTATTTTAAAGATTTGCAAGAAACCAGAGCCCAGAATCTAGATGCAACAGGGATTAATTTAGGCATGAGTGCTACAAATTCACTTTTAATTAACGAAAATGTTTTTGAAGAAAATGTCCAGCCTGCGGTAAAGATATATAGAGCGTGGAATGGATGGAATGACAAACAAATCGTAATTCTGCAAGAAAATCAATTTAGAAACATTTCGAGAACTCCTGTCACTATGCAAGATATGTACGGTACAGATGTTAAAATGTATAGAAACAAGTTTGCAAATAATATTGTTGACAAAAATGTAAATGATAAGGTAGTTCAAGTTAACTGATCTCGAAATCGGTCTGATTATGTAATTGGTTCAATTTCTTTCAGATGTCAGCTGTTGAATATGGTTTCATACGCAATCTTATCTTTTACGATTGGCCATTAGCAAATGTTTCCTTTGCTCAAAATAGTTTCCTCAGTAACGGAGGGAAGCATGTTGTTAAAACTTGGAGTTCCTTTGATGAAGCAGAATCTCTTAAAGCCAAGTTTTACAAACTTGAGTTCTCATCGAATACGTTTTTCAATAATTTTCCAACAGATTCTGTCATCGCATCAGGACTTGATGCCAATTTTAGTTATAATATATTTTCTAATTCACTTACCAAGTTAGACAACATTTTTGGGCGTCGAAATTATTTTTGTAATGTTTTATTCACATTTCAGGTATGATTTCATTGCTCTCTTTCCACCACAAATGTCCCAAAACTGTACAATGAATTGGTGGGGTTCAGCTAATATTACAGAAATCAGAGGCAGAATAAAAGACAAATATCAAGATCCATCAGTTGGACAAGTTATTTACCAGCCTTTCCTTAATAAATCAGAATTTTCTTGCGAAAGAGTCAATTCGTGTTCAGGCCACGGATTGTGCGTTGCTCCAGATGTTTGTCAATGCTTGCCTGGATGGGATGGTTCCAGTTGTAGTAGTTATTCATGTTCGAAAGTATACAACTGCCTGGGAAGAGGTGATTGTGTCGGTCCTGACAAATGTTTTTGTAAAAATGGTTGGTCAGGGCAGGATTGTTCCATGGCAAGTTGTGATGAAAGAAGTAATTGCTCGGGAAGGGGCATATGTGTTAGACCAAATGAGTAAGCAAACATCAAATAAGTTAATCGACTTAGTTAAACACATTTTTTAAGTTTTAACTGCTCTAGAAAGTCCACATTTAACAAGGTGTTTAATATATGATAAAGTGATGTAGTGCCAACATTTGAATAAATTCCGTTGTTTTATGATCGAGAATTTTGCATAAAACATGCCCTTTCTGCATATAATGGACGAAGTCTGTATGCTATGGTCTTAATTTCAGATGTATGTGCTCAGAACAATTCTCTGGATTAAATTGTTCTGAATGTAAAAGTGGAAGATGGGGTGATAACTGTGCTCTATGTCCCATTTGCAAACATGGCACTTGTAATAAAGCATCTGGTATGTGACGAGGGCATAATGAGCTAATTTATATAATCCAAGATAATTTAAAAATAAATAGTAAAATCAAATTTTAACCAGGAAAATGTGACTGTTCGTCACCAAACTGGACAGGAGAATTATGCAATGAATGTGCACCGAAGTTCTTTGGTCCCCTTTGTTTGCCTTTGGTTCGCTTTTTCAGCATATTTCCAACATCAGGTCCCGATGTCGGAGGAACAGTAATATATGTTCTTGGCAATAATCTCCCCAATGTTTCAACCTACATTTGCAGGTTTGATCGTTGTTACATTATACTGTCTTGTAATTTAAATATATTACACCCCATCTACTTAATCACTGGCTGTTGTTATAGATTTGGTGGTGCAACATTGAGAAATGGAACCTGGTTGTCGGATGACAAAATTTCTTGCATTTCACCACAGCACAATGCTGGTACTGTGAAAGTCGAATTATCAATAAGTCCTGATCTTGAATTTGATGTTGCAAAGGTTGATTAATAATAAAAAAAATTTTTAAGTTTTAAAATTTATGTGGTAAATTATTTAATTGTGTTATAAAAAATAAATATATTATTAATCATTTTATATTTTTATCCACTGTTGAGTTTTCTAACGTCTCAAGGGGTTTGAAAAACTAACTGAAGCTAACCAATCATTTTCTAAAAACTAGCTAAGTGGCTTCATGAAGCTAAGCCATAAACAATTATGAAGGCTAATAAGAATCCTAGCTTAAAAATTTAAGCTGGTTATAAATCAGGTATCGAAATTGTACGGCGATAATTCGGTATCCAATTTTGGAGCCTCACTCAGACCCTCCTCCCCTACGCCTATTAAATATTTTTTTATGGTTTTTATGCATTTAACACAACTGTTTAATAAAAATATTTAAGTAATCACGTTGTTTTTCATTTGATTTTTACCTTAAGTAATTTAATTAAGTAAAATATGAGCATTAACGTCAATTCACTATTTTTTAATTACAGTTTGATTACACCTATAGTCCAGCATGTCCACTTAGTGCTTGTGGAAGCTTAAGTAATCTAAAAAGAGGATCATGTAGCATGGGAGAATGCAATTGCTTTGTTCCTTGGACAGGAAGTGATTGTGATCATCTAGGAATTGCGCCTAAACTTGATTTTACACAAAAAACAATCTCGTCATTGGAAGGACAAACATTCGAATTACAACTCAATATTTCTGAGGTAACTCGTATGTAATTAAAGTAGAAGATTTCATTAGAATAATTTGTTGAGTCTTTTATTTAAGGGGACTAATCCAGTGCAGTGGTCTTTGTTAACATTTCCATTTGGAATGCTAATGGATTCCTCTGGCAAGTTAACCTGGAAAAATGCCCTTGCCAGTAGAAATCCTTATACTGTCGTGGTCAAATGTTCAAACACGTTTGGAGAGAATGTTTTAAAATTCAACATCTCTGTCCCTCCAAGCTACACTGCCATTCTTGACGATTTACCAAAAGGACCATTTGTTCAAACCAGATCAGTTCTTATCAGTGGTAAAATAATTTGGCTGGTGGACAACCCACACATCAGGAATTCTCAGATTCCAGTAATATTACAGTACGTCCAATTTTTTTCAAATGTGTTCATTCAATAATAAGTCAAAATTTCATTCAATTAAACAATTTAATATTTCATCTCGAGCATTCGAGTTACTTTTAGTAACTTAGAGTCACTTGGATATTCGTTATCGTTGCAACATTTTTAGCATCGAGCATAACCAGTAATGCTTATGATTTTAAGAATTAGATCGAACTATGGGGCAAGAAACATAACATTAATGACCCAACCGCTGGATACGAAAGGAATATTTTACACACGGTTTCAACCGTTTTCGTCTGAGGTCGGATTAACTGAATTGGTAAGAATTTCATTTGAATAACTGATCCTCTCACTCGTATTATTAACAGAATAGTAATCGTTTTAATGCTCAGCACGCTAAACACTTAAAAAGGATAAACTTGTACTTTTAGGATGCTAAACATCCCGCAAAAAGTGATGAGTTTCAAGTGCAGCAGAGTTGGACTGTTTACGGATTAAGGATTAACTTAAATCCCAGTTCAATACAAGAATATGTTGGTATTCACAGATATTCCAATTTCATAACAATGAGCAATATTGGAGTAGATCCATTATCAAATTTACGAATATTGGTAAGTAGCAGTATGATTTAGTATAAAATGACACCTACATTTGAAGTAATTAATTTTCTTCAACAGCAAGTGGATGCACCTTTCAACATAAAACTCAACAGCGAAGCTTTTTCAATTACCAATTGTTCTTTAAATGTTTTGAACTGCACAATTGCTAATTTGTCACCTGGTCAAACAATTTCTGTAAATGCAACAATCGAAGGTTTGACAAGCTCTTATTTGTTAATTTAAATACATTCTCATACGAAATACTTTAAGCATTAATAGCAATAACTTTAAAATATATAATCAGTTCAAAATAATTCCATTTTGTAAATTAAATTTAAAATTAATTTTCAGCTCAAGAACCATATTCCGGTTACTTTGACATAGTGAGCGAAACGAAAGAAAATGTTATTGCCACATCTCAACTCACCTTCACCTTCCAACAAAAATCTCCAATTTTTAGAGTTTCTCGACCCCAAGTATCAGCTTCAGTGTCAAGAGGAAGTATAAATAACGAAGAAGTAAATTTGATATGGTATTTATAGCCATAATATACATTTCAAACAGTTTTTGTTTTACCAGGTTCTTATTACAAACATTGGTTTGAAAGCGGCCACAAATGTTAAGCCAATTCTTCCAAACAGCACAATGATCTCCCTTGTGTCTTTTGCCACCAATAGATCTGTCCTTACAAATTCTTTACAACCTGGTTTGACATTAGGCTCAGGAGAAACAGCTACTCTCACTTTCTCATTCATTCCATCCATCACTGAATCTCTAGATAATGTTGAAGGTTTCATTTCTGTAAATGCTTTAGAAACAAGGGCTATCATCAGTTTCAGGTAAAACTTCTCAAGCAAGTATGATCACAGTGACTAACAACGTTTTAATATTTTATGTCAGATTTACAATAGTAGCAACAAATAAGGTAGATGTAATTGTGAGAGTGGAAGACGAATATACTTATTTTAGCGAAAATAAGCCATTTTTGGCCGATGCAAAAATTTCTTTAATTTCAAATTATGGGGGAGAGACGATCACAATTATTTCAAATTCTACAGGTTGGTCTAACTTTTATCGCAACATGCAATCGGTTGTTTTGCTTTTACCAACCCATTTGTCAGAATTATTTTATAAATTATAAAATATTGCATTAATTGATGTTATTCAAGATAATTATAAGTGGGTTTGCCATTTTAGTATACTCCATTATTCTAAAATAATGCAGGTAAAAATAAAATAATTGCAGGTTATGCAACTTTTAAAAACATAACAGAAGGTTACTACGTTCTCTACACATCAGCTGATAAACATTTGCCTGACTCTAGAGTAATATTTGCTTCATTTGGAGAAAACAGCCACGTGAGTGTTTTTCTGCAGAGGACCGCGGTCACATACAGGTTGGAATGATAATTTAATCAACGTTGTCGCAATAGTTACAGTATGAATCTCATCATTTTTTGTCAGTTGGGTGGTGAAACCAGTACCATTTGAGGATAGATATGACATAACATTGGAAGCGGATTTTACCACTAATGTTCCCATACCTGTCGTAACTATGGAACCGACTCAAATTGATCTTAATACACTTGAAAACGGATCAGTCAACGCAGTTCAACTTAAAATTACAAATCACGGCTTAATTGCTGCAAAACGCCTCCACTTTAATTTGCCAGCAGCAAATTCTCATCCATTTCTTCAAATGTCAATGGTAGGAATATTATTGATATCAGTCGAGTTTCGGCAGATAGCCTAATATATTAGATTTGTATCCTAAAACATAACGATTACTTGTAATAATCACAATGATAATACAAATGGCACATTTTCAAGTGACAGCCATATCTAATTTGACATCAATGCTTCATTTTCACTGCTCCAAAATGCAATGTACAACCAAATTTCATATCTTATTAACTGGTTAACATTAAATTGTTATCAGAACTCATTAATATATTTATTATAACAATATACTTACTGTAGTCTGCTTATAATAAACCGTACCTTTCCTTATTGCAGAACAATGAAAATATTGGAGATATTCCAGCAAACACTACACTTTACGCAATACTGAATGTCACAACCAATGAAACTGCTAAAAAACATTTTTTTGACAGAGAATCAAATACTGTTAGCAAACGAGGAGTAACTGAAAAGTAAACAGAAGTTTACTATGACATTTATAATTATTTTAACATTAATATTATGGCATTGTGATTAAACAATTTAATATTTTTAGAACGAAGTGTCTCTGTCTTCTAGTTAAAGCAGCTTATTCTTATTCTTGTGATAAAGAAAGAGTTCGCGATATAGCGACAGCAATATTTAAACAGTGCGACACTGGTGGAAGTATTTCGAACCTCTGGTTTAATTGGGTATTTATAGGTTCAGGAGGTGGAACAGGTGGTTCAAATGGTGGAATAGGTTGGGGTGGTGGAGCAGGAGGTTTAGGTGGTGGAACAGGCAGTTTGGATGGCGGAACACGTGATGCAACAGGCGATTCAGCCGACATAAGTGAATTTTTTCATCCACTTTGTTTTAAATTTTTATAATATTATTATTGTATCTTTGTATGGTGAAATTTAATATAATATTAGAATGTTTAATTTTTTCTAGAACAACTAATAGTAACACTCGTGGTAACTCCAATTTTTTGTAACTGTGCATTTAATTACCCTTGGACTTGCTTTAATGCTTTCAACGACTATGCAAGATTGCTAAAAGGAATTTTTTGGAAATTCTACAAAACGAAAAGACTTTATAGGGTAGAATTTGTTGCCACTGCTGTGGAAGCTATAAAGGATGAATTAGAAACAATTATAGAGTAAATCTCTCAATTGATTAAATTACATGACTGCAAATATGTAAAATATTCAGTTGATCTTTTTCAGATGTATAAAACTAATTTATGAGTGCCGCTTTAAATCTGAGGTTACACAGGAAAGAAAAAAAAGAAGTGCTGCATTGAGTCGAGGAGAAATGGGACAGATACTTGCCCAGAGATCGATAGCCTTATATCAGTATCATAAACTAGCAGAAGAATATGTTGGAGATAATGAATGGTACTCAGAAATTTAAACATCAATTTAATCATTCAAATTACTCAATTTATGAAGATGTTATGTCGCACTAACTCAATATATAAGTAAAATCAAAAATATTTTACATGTACTTCAGGTTTTACCTCATAAACTCAACTTCTAAATGGTGGGCAGAGGTTTTTGAGCCAATGTTTTCAGAGACGAGTGACGGAGGAACAATGGTGACAATAGCAGAATTTAATAGTGTTTTGAAAAATCCTTTACCAAGCAATGCTACGGCTGACATGGTTAGCAGACTGGTTCTTCGCTACAATGATTCATTCTACAGCTGGGAAAAAGGTGATTTTAACAACAAAGAAGGAAGAATCGATTTTTTAAAACTGCAACAAATTGAAAACCAGATTGACGACTATGAAAATAAAGCAAAACAGGTAGTACTCCAAATACCAGTAAAATACATAAATTCATATTAAACATTTGAGCAGTTTTTTTAATTTTATCAGGCAAACAAAGAAAACATAGAAGATTGGTATATGGATGCTTATAGTGTATACCTGGATGCCGAAGAGGTAGACCATTTTATAAACTATAAATCACAAACATAACTATACATAATTCTAGAGAATAAAATCATTGACTATCAGAGACCAGAAGAGGGTATTTGTGCCAAAGTACGCATACAAATTCAACAAAAGATGACCCTTACCAGAACAGGATTTGAAGCAACACTGATTCTAGAAAATGGAGAAACAAGTCGGCTTAGTAATATCAAAGTCGAAATTCTGATTACAACGTTTGGAATCAACTCACCTGAGGCTACAGATAAATTTGCCATAGGTAAATAATAATTTAACAAAGCTTAAATAACATATCCTCAAAATAAACAGCAACAATTAACATGTGTCTTATTTTATAAAACCCAGGAAAACCAAAACTGGAGGGAATAACCGACGTTACAGGATCTGGTGAATTGCAAACTGGCGTGAAAGGACAAACTACGTGGCTCATTATTCCCTTTTCTAGTGCTGCCCCTATAAACGACGTCCAATACAATGTTGGTGGAACTCTATACTACAGCATCGGAAACGAAAATATGACGGTGCCTTTGTTCCCTGACACGATAACTGTGAAGCCTGATCCAAAATTGGTCGTCAATTACTTCATGGAAAAATATGTTTACAGTGACGATCCATTCACTCCAAGTACAGAATATTTACAATCTTTAATTTTATTCATTTGAAGTTTAAAAGCTTACTAAATTCTTATTTGTTACGACAATATAGCAATTGAGCCAGCTGTACCTTCTGTTCTTGGAATCCTAATTTCTAATGAAGGATATGGAACTGCAACATCGCTTAAGATTACATCTTCACAACCAGAAATAATTGATAACGAAAAGGGATTGCTTGTCAATTTCCAAATTATTGGAACCCAAATAAAAAGCCAAATTATATCTCCATCTCTGACGATTAACTTTGGAGACATTGGACCACATTCAACTCAGTCAGCCAAATGGATCTTGACATGCTCCCTGTCGGGAACATTTTCCAACTTTTCTGCAACATTTCAAAACAATAATCCACTTGGTTAGTTAAAACTTTTCACTTTATAAATACATTCCCAAAATCATAATAAAAACAGCATTTGGTATGCAAGTTGGCCCAGAGGGTATCATGCCTGCGAACGGTAAAAGTAATAGTCGTTACGTATCATGTTCACTACACAGCTTGCACCGCCACAAAGCGCCCCTGACGCTTGCGCTTATCGCGCTATACAAATAAACTTATCATTATCAGCATGATCCTCAGTTAAATACAAAAAATTAATTTTCAGGAGATCCGAGACTGTCGGTGCTAGAAAAAGTCGAGTTCCACGAACTGCTGCATAGTGTCATGATAGATTATCCATCTTCGGATTTGGTGACAGATTTTTTAATTGTCGATCCAGAAACAAAACTAAATCTTTGGCCACATCTTGTCTATGACAGTTCGAATGGAACAAATCCTTTAAATGTTTCATCTTGCAATGCTTCCATCGCATCAGAAACTGGCACTCAAACCAGAGTAAGACACATCTTTTCAATAGGTAAAATCGCCAGGCTTACCTAGAATTTAATTAATTCCATATTTATTACAGATATTAGCCAATTGTGCAATTGGCGGTTGGATATATTTGAGAGTTATTTCAAATACTGTCCAGCAAATCTCAGATGCTCGAAGAAATAATACGAAAAGAATCGACACAGAAAATAACGTCTGGATTCAAACCATCAACAAGAAATCATATTTACAAATCTTCGATCTCTTGCCAAACGAAGGAAGCTACTCTTACGAAATATCTTTTACCAAGATGAATTTACATCCGCCTGTGTTTACTGATGAGGTTTACAACATTAGTATTCCCGAAAGTACCACAAAAGGAACCGAGGTTTTTCAGCTGAAGGCTATTGACCAAGATTCAGATAATATTACATATTTCATTAGCTCTGAAACTTTGCAAAACAATTTGCCATTTACTGCTGATTCCCAGACTGGAATTTTGAAAACGTCTATGTCACTAGACAGAGAGGAAATAGAATCTTACAGTCTTACTGTCTTAGCAAGAGATAGTGGTTCACCACAAAAAACCGGAACAGCGTTTGTTTTGATAAATGTTGTTGATGAAAATGATAATGCTCCTCAAATTAGTGGAATAGAACCTTTAATTGCTATAGAAAGTATTGCACAACCAGGATTTATAATTGGAATCGTGAAAGTGACTGATTCAGATAAAGGAATCAACGCGGAGACGGATGTACTTCTCAAAGGAGATGCAGACATACTGAAGTACAACATTAGTTCTGGAGAACTTTCTGTTAAGATCCCTCTTACTAATTCAATTGGAAATCATGAGTTTTCCTTGGTAGCTACAGATAAAGGAAATCCATCAATGAAGACTACCTTCAATTTTACTTTGAAAGTTACAAGAATTAATCAGTTCAAGCCCAAATTCAACCAAACCGATTATATATTCTTTACCAATGAAACCAAATCTTTAGGGGTAATAGTAGGGCATGTTGAAGCCTATGACGAAGATGATCCAAACGAGCTTTTGACTTTTGAAATTGTTGACACTTCACCTCAGTTACCATTCAGAATAGACTCAAAGACAGGAAACATTGTTAATACTCAAGCAATTAGGTGTTCTGGAAATAGCACAAGTTATTCCTTCCAAGTATCAGTCACAGACAATGGAGCTCCTCCAACTGGTAGATTTTCCAGCACGTGTAGAGTTACAATCCATGTTCTTGATGTTAACGATCATTCTCCAAAATTTACTGAAAAATCGTTTAATGTGAAGATTAAAGAAAACTCTGTTGGAGAAATTACTTTGATCACATTAAATGTTACAGACGAAGACTGTGGTCAAAATGGTTTGGTGGAATCATACGGTCTAACAGTATTGTTTCCTAACATTACAAATCCTTCCTCCATATTTAAATTGCGTGAGTTGCGTGGAGGAGTTGAACTTGTTTTGATTGCATCTTTGGACAGAGAAGAATATTCTGAATATCATCTGGAAA
This sequence comes from Whitmania pigra, assembly GCA_021613335.1. Taxonomy (NCBI): domain Eukaryota; kingdom Metazoa; phylum Annelida; class Clitellata; order Hirudinida; family Haemopidae; genus Whitmania; species Whitmania pigra. The sequence continues at coordinate 976,027 of JAJTWR010000269.1, read as the reverse complement.
TTACGGCAACTGATTCCGGTTCACCATCACTTACTTCGTCGGCAAATATAACACTTTCAGTTGAGGATGAAAATGACTGCATACCAGTGTTTCCACAGAATTCATCAAATATCACCATTTCTACGAACACTCCAGTTAACGCAATTGTATATACTTTCAATGCTTCAGACTGTGATGAAAACAGTATGTCTGTCTATTTTTTGTTAGAAAATGCTAATATTTAAATATACTAATTTGGTTACATATTACTGCTTTGAGACATTATTTATATTTAATGAATTATACTTATTAATCAGGTGAATTGAGGTACTCCATCGAATCAATTTCATCACATGAATCAACCTTCTTCAACTTACAAGAGGCTTCTGGAATTCTGCGTTTGAGCAAATCGCTTAAAGAATGTAACTTTAGCAATGTATTGCTAAAGATTAAAGCTTTTGATGGAAAATTCAATTCCCAACCATTCCAACTTAATATATCAATATCAGACAATAAAACGTATCCACCAGAGTTTGAGCACAAATCGCAAACATTCTATTTGAATGAAACAACTCCATTAGGATATAGTATTGCTACGTTGACTGCAGTTGATCAAGACGGCACTGCTTTGTATTATGTTGTAAACTTAGATTTTTGGAAATTAATTAAGTTTATATTGCTAATATAGTTAAATTTGTACTTAATTATATTTGGCATCTTTTCCGGGCACGTGGGATCTATTTTTGCTACAGAAAGGCATTCTCGATAATCAACTGACAAACAACGAGAATCAAGACAACTTAGAAGCCCAAATAACCATTTGCATCCTTAAGTACCTCAATTCCTTAAACGCTTAACTTCTATTATTCAGTTCCGTTAACTGAATACCTGCTCTAATAAACTTATTAGTTAACTTACTTATTTGCGGACCCCCGGGTTATTTCAATATTCTTGAAGGAAATGATAATGGAGTCTTTTCAATTGACATGATAAATGGTAAGTTGATTTGTATCAGTTTTGTTGTGCAAGGGATGGTAGAACTGCCTTTATCCATGCATGAAGATGCTATATGTAAGATTGTTTGAAAATTATTTTGAGAATATTTCACGAATTGAATACTTGATAATTACAATATGATTGTAATAATAGTCATTCAGGTCGATTAATAAAAACTTTAATGGCACCCAACTTATTTGCATAGTAAGTCCATCCGACTTGAAACTCGCCTATTTTGAGAGAGCCGATTTAGCGGGAGATTATTCTTAGACAGTATTATATTTTACCATTTGATTTTTAATATAGGTTTACTGACACTTGTCAAGTCATTGGATTTTGAAAGTAGAAGATCGTACAAGTTAATCGTTATTGCATACGATGACTCTGATAAATCCATAGCTTTAAATGGCACAGCTGAAATATTGATCGAGGTTCTGAATGTAAATGAATTTCCACCAGAGTTTATAAATGTGTCAGGTAGTGTTTACATCAAAGTGGAGGAGGGGCAATTCTTTGATAAAATATACCAGGTAAATTGTATTAAAACCGAATATAAACCCATTTCTGAATGTTGAACCATATTACTTGCTCTAGTTCATTGCCAGAGATAAAGACAACGATTCCATTAGCTTTACAATTCTAAAAAGTGATGATTCGTCATATTTTATGCTGGAATCTTCAACTGGATGGTTGAGTATTATTAAACCTCTTAACAAGTCCAAATCATCACAAATTATGATACAAGTTGTGGCAAAAGATGATGGTTGACATTCATTATTTGACTACATAATTGTATTTCTGCTAAGCTTGAATGATTTTCGTTTTTAGGAATTCCACCGTTGGAATCCTACCTTGATGTCATAGTGGTCATCCTTCCAACTGAAACAAATCCATTAACTACTTTTACTTCTATCAGTTCAAATTATCCTACTCAGACAACAACATCCACATCCACCCTGAGGACGAATTCAGCAGGCAGCACAACAACTACTGTGACGACTTCAAAGAATACCAAGTCTTCTGCGGGTCATAACTTTGTTGAAATAGCCAGATTTGTATTTGTATTTGTCTCTATTATTTTGATTTCATTGTTTAGTTTATTTTGAAACAATTTTACCGAAAGTTTGCGCATATTCCTAGAAATAATTAACTAATCGAATTAATATAATTAAAATATAATTAAATTTTAATATAATTAATAATTCGCAAATAATTAAGCAAACATTTTCGCTTTGCATTTGTTAATCGTTGTTGAAAACATATTTTATTATAATTTGTCTTGCTTTTACAAATTTGGTTCATTAAATGAAATATAGTCCGATATAAAATAGTTTCGCTTAGCAGTTGTTGCGAAGTTAGTCAACGTTTTTGACTTAATTTTGTCAGTTGAGCAAACTCGAGAATTAGTATAAGGTTATTAGTTTTTAATTATTAATTATAGTATGAGGTTAGTATTAAATTATACTATAGTATTATTTAGCGTATTTCAAAATAGTTTATTCCCAAAGCGGTAACCAAACAAACAATTAAAACGTGACCTTCATTCGAAAATACATCGATTCTTATGATGACTATCTCACTATTCAAGGCTTTGAAAAATTGCACTTAGGCAGACATAAGTAAAAATTTTGAAATGATCATTACTCTTTGATTGAAATAGATGGTTATTAACATCAAAGTTGTGAATGCCCGAGGAAGCATAATTACGAATTACGAACAAAAACAAGGCTCAATAAAGTAAGCCTTGTCTACATATCTATGAAGGTTGTTTAGGCACATGAAATATAATGTAAAGACTTTAAACGTTATTAATTTTAAAAGATATTACTCATTAATTTAGTTTAAATTAATTTTAAAATAAAAAAGGCATTGGCACAAAAGAATGTAGATGTAGTCAGTCTCGAGAATATTTCTTTAAAAACTAAGATAAATATAGTTGCTGCTTAAACTAAATCGCATTCATTAATCGCAGTGAACAAATGAATTCAGAGAATTTTTAACAATTAAACTTTTAACAGGGAATAATTGATGTGAATTCGATACTTTCTCACAATTACCTCCGTTGATAAGCTACAGCAGATTGAAAAGGTGAATCAAATTCAGAGAAACGTTTATTGACGAACAGGTAGTCCGACATAAATTAACTTCGGTTAGCAGTTGCTGAGAAGTCAGCCGATTTTTCTGACTTTTCGTTTGAGTTGAGACTTATGAAGACTAAAACGTTTCTGATCACATTTTGTGTTGCCTGCATAGTTGTGCAACAACCTGGTAAGACATTTTTAATAATAGTCAATTATATATAATTGCCTCACAACTTGTTCTGCTTCATTTTAAGCATTTTTCGTAACTTTCATCTCGAGCAAAAGCGAAACTTCTTTATTAAAAATATGTACTGCACAATAACTATTTATAAATAATAATATAAATACATTTATTTCAATATTGCAGGAATATGTCAGACGTTCGACGGAGAGTGTTCAACAGACGACGGAACATATTCCGGAAAGAGAAACGTCACAAACACTGGAAAGGCCTGCTACCCCTGGAGATCCGACAACAAATGCTTTAAAGTGAGAAATTAAAATGCAGAATCTTATTCAAAATAAATCATTCAAGTTGAATTATTTCTCGTTGAAACTACAAATTTAGCAGGCTGTCTGATGTCTGTCATAACTAGATGCTTAAAGTGGCGGGGAGCACATAACGGAACTAGTGGGCAGATTTAACGGGGGGCTAAAATTTTAAAATTGTGAAATTATTTGAATTATTTTACAGAATTTAACTAAATAAAATGGAAAATGAATAATATAACAATAAAGTAAGTAAAAACCATACCGAATGAATTTTCTACGAGGCGGGACGGGCAGTGAGGGCCAGCCCGAATCCGCCATTAATCGCACACATTCTCTAAAGGGTGATGGGAACCCGTGCTTTAACTATGAATGGAGTTCGAACGACAATACTCGCTGACAGCAAATTCACGTAAACTGTGCAGGGTCGCCGATAGAAATTTAGGACCCCTGAACTATTTTGTATAAAAAGATTTATGAACAAAGCAAATCGTCATAGAGACAGTAAAATAAAGTAGGCTTATATTTGATATTATTGTAAAATTGTTTTTATTAAATTACTGCAAAAAGCGGTTATAATGAAAAAAATATTTATATCCTTTCTTTGCTATAACAGGAAGTACTTTATTTCATTACACACTTGCAAGTGACTAGGTATGGTAGTAATATTATTATGTAAACGTAGGTAGTAGACTTTGCCTAACTGATTATAATATTTTAAGAAAAATGGAAACTTTATCCCCTCTCGAGTGCTCTGAAACTGTGGGTGGCATTCAGCTAAATTCTAAAACTATTTATATTAAATTAAATTTATATTAAATTATTATATATAATTTATTATACATAACTTGATGTGCTGTTTGGACCTCAACAATGCTATACCTTCCATTGAAGCTGTGTCTCACAGCATGGTACATTTGCTTAACTTCATCATCTACTCCAAGAATTGATCTCAAAATGTTTAAAAATGTCTCTTAAGATTTGTACATTCAAAATATGTGATTTCCGTATTTAGAGAGTTATGGGACACAGAGACTCGTTAAGCGAATTGTTATTGTTGTGGAATTGGTTAACGAGTTCGTTACCGCCCTTTGAAATATTGCTTCACTTTTGCCTTACAAATTATTATGCGTGAACTGTCTGCATTCCAAAGTAGGAAGTTGAGGCAAATCTTAAAATAAAAATAGTTTCGAGGAAGGATTGGATAGAGAACGCAATACCGAAGCGACTCGTGACCAATTGCAACGAGCTCATGAATCGTTAACCAGTTCTTTGAAGTTTTAAAATAATTTATTAACAGACATAATGCACATTCAAAAAATCAATCAGAAGACCAATAATTATTCCTCATCATCAACTAAGCCTTCATATTCATTTTCGACTCTTGCCGGATCGCAGGCTAGTTCAAAGCCCGGATGGTCACTTTACTCTTTTCCTGTAGACTTAATTCCAGCCTTTCTAAAGCCCCTCAGAATCAAATCCTGCTACACTTTGTCCCATGCTCGTGCGTACCTCGGAATACAAGACCTTCCTGTCTCGTCCAGACGGTGTGTGGGTGTGTGTGCCATTCTGTATCCATTCCTGCCTCTCAGATCTGTCAATTTCTCAACGATTTGTAGTTGCAGTTTGGATGATAGACCACCCGGGAAGATTGCAATGTGACATCCGCTTAAGTTGAGCATCTTCTTAACTGACTCCTCTTTATGAGCAGTCATTGCATCCATGATCAACCGCGAGCTCTTTCAAAAAAAATCCCCGGTCTCGTTTGAGAACATTTCTGAATCCATAGCTTCATGCTGACAATTTTTCGCATTGTCTCTTAAAAATCAATATTGGTTTTGACTTGTGCCAGCCCCAGAGCATCCAAGTATGACTGTGAAACATGTCCGTTCGTGGTGCGCCCGCATGGCCTAAAGGTTAAGGCTGCGCACTTGTTGTTATTGCCACAGTTCTGGCGCCAGATGCTTCCACTGTTCTAGCGGGAATGTCGAAAGCTATCTCATAGCTTTAGATCAGACTCTAACTTTGGCCATTTCGTATTTTGGCCAAGGCATGCACGTTTTCTCAGGTTCAGTTTCTCAAGCAAGCATTCCTTCTTTTTCCATTCGCAAACCAATATCTTATTAACGTTGAACTCTGTTACCTTTGTGTTTTGCCGTAGAAACGACTTGAAGTTTATTGGCAACGAGTTACGTTTATCAGCCACTTTCTTAACGATGTCGATATTTCAATCAAGAGCACTTCTATCTATATGTCAATGTATCTATCAAGCACCGGCCGCTCAGCCAACTGAAGATTTTTTGACAACTTTAAATTTGATTGTTTTATATATTAGAAATTGCTTCAATTTAATATTTTATTATATATAATTTTAATTTAAATGTTGAATTTCTTTAGCAAAAAAAAAAATTGCGTCTATTGGTGCGTGTTATAATCGTTTGCGTGTTTTATAAGTGATGTTTTACATACATTGGAAAAATTGCGTGTTATATTCGTCCGCGTGTTAATTTCGTGAAAATACGGCAATTTAATAACTGTAATAATTTAAAAAATATATAAATTATATAATTTAAAAATTTAATTTAATATAAATTAATTTTTTTTAATATAAAGTAAATTTATATTAAATTAAATTATTAAATCGTACATAAAGAGGGCTTACATTGATATGGTTAAAAGAAAATAATATAATGCTTAAAACAAAGTTGATTCCGTTGATGATGTCAGTAATAATTTAATTATAACAAATTAGTTTTTGAAACTATCATATTATATTACAATTAAATAAAAAATTTGACAAGCTACCACAATACCAGCTAAGCGTTACGTGGTGAGATGGTAGTAAGTGCGGAATTAAAATTATTACTTAATAATTTAATCTGCATTTTTCAAGAAACGGGTCATGACCCACACTCGAATGGAGATTGAATCTAAGAATTTATGCATAGCTCATTGTTCAATGTCTTCAAAGTCAGCTTTAGGCAAACAGGTCATAAATGCTGTCACGGCAATGCTTTCAATTTCGGTCGTTTATTCATTCACAATTTGATTCTGGAAGACAAAAACCGGTCAGAAGCCGCGGTACAAAATACATGTTTAGATACAAAATTTTCTAAAGTATTAACATTATAATTTTCTGCTTTTCTTCAACTTTTTAAAACTATTTGCAAAAAAAAAAAAGAAAGAAGAAGAATAAGTTACTTGATTGGTTTGGGGCACAGTGCACGTCTTGAACAACCTTACATCCGGCACTGAATGCCATTTGATTTATTTTGCTTGGCTAACCAATTGCTCAAGTGTTTATAAACTCTCGAATTATAAATTGTCTGAGAAATCTTGAGTTCTTATAAATAAATCAATAAATAAACTGATTGGCAATACATGGTTACAGTGTTGTGCAGTAACGAAGTAAATGTAACGCGTTACTGTACTTAAGCAGTGCTGTAGTTTTATTTACTTGTAACAACGTACAGAAAATGTTCGGAACTTTTTACTTCCAACAAAGTAATATTTTCTGATTTTAATGTGATACTTTTACTCCGTTACTTGTCCGCCGCAAGGCGTTACAAAATAACGTAAATAAGACTAGGTATTAATTAAAATGTCTTATGGTTATTTTAAACTTTAATTAATTATTTTTAATAATAAATTATAATTATTAATATATATATATATTAGTGAATATAGTATTAGAGAATCCAATTGGAACATCGATATCGAAGATAAGCAGGACAACAATGAATAGCACCTGTGGCCATATTTAATCGCGTTGTTCAGCTTTGAATCGAGGGAAGCCAAAACTTGCAAGTTTACAAGTTGTAAATGCCTGCTGTGCAAACAAAAGAGTACTAAGCGTTCAGCATTTTTAATTTCTCCGTCTAACTTGAATAAAAACATGGAACATGCATCCAGCACATGCTTCGGAATACGAAAAGTTGACAAGAAATGCACGTAAAAAAAATTAAAAAAAGAGGCAACGACAGTTGATCCAGTTGAACACTCCTTTATCAGCTTGTGCAGCTGTCGAACGTTTATTCAGCTGTGCCGGTCTGACAGTGAGCAGCCGTCGAGCTAAAATGGATGATAAACTGCCTGAGCATGGCGGATATAAAGGAGGCGGGAGACCACGGCCCTCTCCGTCATTCGGAAAATATAAGAAAAAATTAAGTAAATCCATTTAATTTATTAAATAAAAATTAATAAAAAAATTATAATTAAAAATAATATATTTTAATTTAATTTTTTAAAAATTATTTCAATAATTTACAACTTTCGACAAAAAGTTTAGTAGCTAAAATCACCTAAATCTGCCCACTGGTCTCAGTATGTGGCCCCGCCAAAGTGTTCTAGATCCGTCCTAGTGTTTGAGGACTTGGTTATGTTGAAAGTTAACAAGCATTGGTGACTAATTTGTGATTGTACATTGAATGAAGAAAAATAAAGAATAATAACTTTCATTAGTGCGAATGTTATTGCATAATTACGTAATAACTGTTATTACTAACAGTTGGTACTTTTAACAACTGATGCTCAAGTACAGTAACATTTAAACATGGAAATATCTAAGATCAAAACCGACATCAGTACTTTTACTTTTGACTTTTAAAGTAACTTTTAAATGTTGCTACGTTTTACTTTTACTTAAGTCCATCTTTAAACAAAAAACTTCTATTTTAAAAATTTGAGAGGTGTTACTTGTATTTTTACTTAAGTATTTAAATATTTTTTTATAAAACTGGTTGCCAAGCAAATATGAATGAAGTGACATCACTCATGCATTATTCATGCTATTGTGACTTTAAATATGTATAAATATTGAAATAATAGCCCCCGAATTAGCAAGTTAACTAATAAGTTTATTAGAGCAAGTATTCAGTTAACTGAAATAAATAACGGAAGGATTTGAGGTACTTAAGAACGCGAATGGATATTTTGGCTTCTAAGTTGTTTGGACTCTCATAGATTGTCAAGTCAGGTGATTACCGAGATACGTTTTATAGCACATAAATTAAATATAAATTTAGTTACATTAGCAATATAAACTTAATTATTCCGAAACCACGTTTATTATTCAATGCCTATTATTCGACAAAATATTATGTTACGAGTTATTGGGCTTTTTAATGACAATGAAATAATTTTATTTTTATTTTTGTGGCAAATAAATTAATTAACGATTCTTATGGGAATATTCAATAATTGTTTAGAAAAAATTTAACCTCCTCAGTGAACTTACCATGTTGATGATTTTGTTATGCCATAGTTTTAAGACTTAAGGTGATTGAGCTTGGAATGTTGGACGTTTCAAAGAAGTTTTTTTGACTCATTAGCAATGCTGAATCAAGCTAAACAGTATCATAATTCAAACTAAAATTCAGTGAAAAGTCATCGCCTAATGGCATCATATTAATCTGTATGTGTTTAAACGTCATTGTTACGAAGCTACATTATCAAGTCAAATAATCCTTGAATTTGAAGGAGCAAACTTTTATAAATATTCACCAGGGAATAACTGATGTGAATTCGACGTTTTCTCACAATTACTGCCGGAACCCAGTCGACCCTCCAGATTGTCATCAAGACATTCCATGGTGCTATACTGATCAGAATAATGGAAACTGGGAGTTTTGCGATCTTCCTAAATGTGGTGGCTATTTTATTAGATGACACAATTAGATAGGCATTGATTTTCGAAGCGTTTAACACTCAGTATTCCATTATTGTTTTAAGGATCAGAACCACCTGCAAACTGCTCATCACCATTAGGCATGGGAGACGGGAGAATTTCAGATGATCAAATATTTGCACCAACGTTTATGGATCAATCTAATATAGCAAAATATGCAAGATTGAATCAAACAAATGCCAGTGAGTCATACTTTTAACTGATTTTAAATTTGCAATATAATCGCATTTTTGTCTGTTCCTGGCGACACGTTGAAAATTTAAACAAAATCAGTTATTTCCTGCCATCAAAGATATTTGAGATCGATATTGTCTCCTTCCATCATGTTCTTTATTGAATTCTGACGATTCAAATTTTACAAACAATTAAGTCGTTTTTATAAAAAAATTTTCCGATTTTTAGACTTCTGGAGAGCATCCTCGAGTTACCCTGAATATGCTTACCTGTCTGTGAATCTCCTAACTCCTCATTTCATTACAAAGATCCACATCCAGGGAACAAATTATTATTTTATTAAAAGATTCAAAATTCTCTATTCACTGGAGGGATACCAATGGGAATACTACACGGAAAACAAAGATGATCCAAACAGCGCCACGGAATTTTATGGAAATCACGGAGGCTATGACATTTCTGTAGCCTATATAAAATACCCCTTTATTGTAAGTCATTCTCTAAATGACAATGAACCAGTAAAATGTAATGACATTAAATATGTTTTCATTATAACAGGCATCAAGGATTGCCATAATTCCTGTTTCGTTCTCAAATGTTCCAACTCTCAGGATTGAATTGTTCGGATGTGTTTCCCCTACAAACATTCCGCCGGTTACGGAAGTAACAACAATCAATGTAAGCATTTGATCGCTTAATTAATTGCATTTAAAAATTTTTATGTTAAAAAATATATTAAAATTTAGAATATTAAATATATGGACAGATTAAGAACACTGGTTGTTACCAGTGATCTAGTTCGTCTTAACCATTCTTAATAATGTTATGTTATGTTATGTTATTAAACCGTTAATAGCTTAAATCAATATCTTATATATTATTTAATCAAAATTTTAGTTTAACACTTACTGGGGCCTAGATAGGAGTCCGTATATAATCAATTCCCCAATAACAATACCTTCTGGAGTCTTTCTAACGATTGAAGCAGGTGTCAAGGTCATCTTTACTCAACCACTCTCGTCTTTGACCGTCTACGGTAATACCAATTGAAGTTTTTGTCCATACCTTAAGGCCACATACATTTTATGCCAAATAATATATAGAATTACGCACTAACTTCATTGTTATTCATGCACATTTAGTATATGATAACGAAACATAAAGTGGAGATCTGATATGTTACATATGTTAATTAAATATATGCTATTACATCGCCAATTTTGAAATGCATTTCAAGTGATAGCTTTAGACACATCTGTGAACATTTTAGGATGTTTGGAACTTAAGGGATTGCAAGGAATAGAAGTTAAATTCTTAACAAACAACATTCTTAGCCATATGGGCTTATGGAAGAATCCTTTCAATAATGATGAGTCATTCTGGAATGGAATATTTATAAACTCTGATTCAATAGGTTCAGTCGATTACATTTTATTTAGAAATTCTTATTAATGAAATTAAAATATCTATGTTAAAGGATGCAAAATCTCTTCATTAAAACATATTACTATCGTTGGAGCTGGTATGACGACTGGATTAAAGAACATTGACATTAACAATTTGAAAATTTCAAATAGCAAGAGTGGTCTTAAAATGACAAGCATCAACGAAAACAATATCATCAGAGATTGCGTATTTTACCAAAATTTGGTACGTTACCCTTTAATATAAATGGTTATTAGATTTCAAATTAATTATATATAATTTATATTTGTAATATATTATTATAAGTTATCAAAACATTTTCTAAATATTACAATATCATTTATTAATTCTGATGTATTTTCTGAAAATATTTGACATAAGTTTATTATATATTTTGTTCAGAACGGAATAGAAACTCCGCGAGCAGGATCTTTAAGAGTTGAATCATCACAATTTATCGAGAATGAAGTTGGAGTCAGCCTTACATATTTACCCATTCCAAATGCAATTTCTACAAATTTCATGTTCGTCGAATCTCTTTTCAGAGACAATAGCTATGGGATATATCATGCATCGGATTGCATGAATACCAAAATGAACTTTACAGTATTGAGATCCAATTTTTCAAATCATCGAGAGCATGCCATATTCGCTTATCAATATTGCGAAACAGAACCACTCTATTCAGTAGTGTCATCTGTGTTTTCAAGTAGTTCAATAAGATTCTCCTCCTACTACTCAAGCGGTTACTCACTGCAGATTCTGAATTCAACTGTCAGAGATCTACGTGAAAAGACTGGAATATCAATAGAATCTCGATGCAAAAACCTCATCATATCGGGATGCACATTTACAAATACATCTGGTTATTCACTGAGAATTAATGTGGACATCATCGATAGCACTATCCAGATAAACTCTTCCAAATTTGAAAATAATACCGGAGATGGATGCATATATTTTTCAGGTCACCAAATCACGAGCATAAATATGCTAACAAACACTTTTTTGGATAATTTAGTTGGAAACGTCGTAAATTTTGATCTCCAGAGTTTTTCGAACATTATTCTTTCAAAGAATATATTCAAGAATTTTCAATCGAAATACGAAATATCGAACAACATAATACGAAGTTCCAATTACTCAATCCTTGCAAGCGATAACTATTGGGGAGTGGATGACATTGACAACATTAGCAGTAGAATCTTTGATTTCTACAGAGATTCCTCGAAATCATTCATCGAGATGTTAACATATTTTAAAGATGAGCGTTTTAATGAAATCGTGGACAGCCAAAATTTTCAATTGTGGTCGCAAAATAACAGCACCGTCGGAGGCAAGTTACTGTTGTAAACATAGATTTTTGGAAATTAATTAATAATTAATTAATATATTAATAAATATTAATTAATATTAATAAATTTATATTTAATTATATTTGGCATCTTTTTCGGGCACGTGGTATCTATTTCTGCTACAAAAAAGCATTCTCGATAATCACCTGACAAACAGCGAGAATCAGACAACTTAGAAGCCCAAATATCCATTTGCATCCTTAAGTACCTCAATCCTTAAACACTTAACTTCTATTATTCAGTTCCGTTAACTGAAAATTTGCTCTAATAAAGTTATTAGTTAACTTACTTATTTGCGGACTCCCGGGTTATTTCATTACTAATGCAGGTGAGTATTATATTAATTACCTATTAAATAACTGAAAACATAATAATCCTAGGTCGCCTGAATGGAAACTTCACGCTGTCAACGTCAGCAAATCTAACAGCAAAAAAGAGCATTTTTATTCCGAAAGGGTCATCCTTAGAAATTAAGGGTCCGATCTGTTTGGAATTTCTAGTTGGAATAGGAATTGTAGTAGAAGGTATTAAGAATGAATCTGCTATTATTAATTGTAGTTATATTAATAAACATATGCAAATATATTAATTATAATTGCATTTGTTCAGGCTGCTTAAAAGCTTCCGAAGTAACTTTAACGAGTGGTAAAGCTTTGTGGAACGGCATCAAATTTATTAATAGCAACTGTGAGTTAAATTATGACATTATTCTGCTTAAATTATTGTTTTAATATAAAGGAAAAAACAAAATTTTAATAAGATTTATTTTTCTGAAGGTTCTTCCTTGTCAAGCGTTAATATCATGAAAGCATCACCAGTTCTCGAACTTGTCAATTCGTCTCTGCAAATAACTTCAACTAACATCAACTTGACACATTTGGACGAAAAGAACGACTTCAGTATGATGAATGTCTACAATTCCCACATAGTCATTAAAGAGAGCAATTTGACCTCAGATTCCGGTTGTTTGTGGTTTGGAGATAACGGAGCTCCTAATGAAGTAACACTTTTGGACAACGTTTTTGAATGCAAAAACTATGCAATAATGTTTACAGCGGGATTTAAGTCTATCAACAACTCACTCATCATAACAGGCAATAAGTTTCTCAGAGGAGAAATACAAATTTCCATAGTGTATTTTACGAAATTTGCCATAACAGATAATTATTTTAACTCCGTTTTAAAACAAGATAAGAGTTTTCTTGACGTAAAATTGATAGGAGTTCACTATCCAACAAATGATGAAGTTTTGATATCAAATAATGATTATGAAAATGTTATTGGATCCGGACAATCGTCAGTTGTTAAACTGAGCTGTTTTAATTATGTTATCTTTACTACATATAAATACTTATCAGCTGTATATTTGAAAAACAATACATTCAGAAATAACAGTGTTACAAACACCATCCTTACTGACTGTATTGGCTTGACTTCAGAGAAAAATATTTTAAACAATCCAAATTCATTATATGAAATGAAAGTCCTAGGCAGCACAAGTAATGATGTCCCTCAACTGATGTATTTTACGAGGAATTTTTGGGGAAAGAATGTGAATGATCCAAATGTGAGAGTTTATGACGAAACAAATGATAGAACACTCATGAAAGTGAGAGTTGATCCATGGTACAATGATTCCACTATGACGAGGATGGTATTCAGGTCAGAAGGATTTATTAAACCCAGTGGTGAAATAGGAGGAACCCTAACTCAAGATGTGGTGCTTCACAACAAAGAAAGTGCTTATTTGGTCACTGAAGATATTACTATACCTACCGGTTTGAAGATGACAATAGAACCGGGAGTGCAGTTAAACTTTGTTTCTGTCGGAATGAACATACAAGGTTAGTTTACACGAATTAAAATAACATTTAATCGTTTTCTAAATGATGATACTTTTGCTTTAAAGGCACATTGGTTGCAAGAGGCAATGAAACAAATTATATCACATTTAACTCAAGAGATGCTAATAAAAGATGGAAAGGTCTAAATTTTCAAATACCAATCTCATGTATGTTTTCTGTTGCATTGCAATTTCATGAAATGCTCCTTTTGAGATAGAGCAGTTATTAATTGTGTTCATCAAAATAAACAGATTCATTAAAGAAATTAGATTTTGGATGGTGGCAAATTTTGCATAACGGAGTTTGGAAGACTATATCATTATTTGAATATTCATATGATAAAGCAACATCTGATGTTCTTTGCAGACAAGCTGGATTTAAAGAATCCATATCACAAGCAAAATTTCAGTGCAAGTCTGTATATAGAAAATTTATAATCAAAGTTTCACACATTTTCTATAATTACGACCGTAATAAATTTGTTTACCCAATGTTTATTTATTTAGCTCTCTGTCATCGGATGATAAAGCAAAAATACTTCCTTGCAATAATAGCTCAACTCCAAGCGTTCAAATTCAATGCACTCAAAATAATGAGTTTTCACTGCAAGAATGCTACATAACAGAGTCTCAAATGACTTACACGTTCTACAACATTACGTGTCGCCAAGCGGTCACAGAATCAGGTGAACTGATATTACAGAACTGAAAATAAAATAGTTTTTAATGTAAAAATTTAACATGCATTGATGTAAAATGTACAAAACACAATAAAATATTTAAATTTCAGAAAACTACGTGAAATTACAATCGAAATCAGGGAAACGGCTTTCTTTTAATGAAATAAATAATACTTTGCAATTGGTGAATGATCTGCTAAATGATGAAGATGGGATGTTTGAACAAATCTCTCCATGTTACAGTGGAGAATCTGATTGTTTTTCTATTAAGCCTCTAAAACGTCCGGGATGGTATTTAAGGTAATACATTGAATTATCTTAATCTTATTTAAATTCGGTCTTACATGTTATTTTAAATGAATTTTTTTTAATTCAACCGTTTTTTGAACAGATTATATAAGAGTGATATAGTTTTGGATTTGGCAATTAACAACAGAAATCCAAGCACTTTTGTGGCTGATTCTTCATTTGTAAGGATTAGCAAAGCATCATCAGAATATTTCTACATCAGAATGGCCTCACAGCCTTTGTACTTAATTGAAAATAATAACACACTCAGCACTTCTGCTGTTGAACCGACAAACACAACTGATGATGCAATGTATTCCTTCAAAATTATAAACTTAAATCCACGAAGCACACGTAAAATAAGAGATACTGGTACATTTTAAATACGTAAAATCAAAATAAAAGTTCTTAACACCTACTTCTTTTTTAGGGTTATCTAATGGGGATTCCGAATCTTCAATATTGCAAAATGTGAAAATTATAAATGCTGACAAAGGACTTTTTATAAAGGGAGTTCCTCCTAAACTCTTAGACATTGAAATTACTGACACATCTTCTCATGGAGTACACTTTAGAGGATTCTTTGATGGGGAAACACCTGTAATTTTAAGTGGATTGTCAATTTCAAATAGTGGTGGTAATGCCATAAACCTTGATCTTGTTGGGAATACAAGACAATTGAAGGTTTTGATTGGAGAATGTCAATTTGAGAATTGCAACCAAGGATGTGTATGGTGGAATGGAGCTGGATCCTTAAATATATCGAAATGCAATTTTAGGAATTTCAAAAAATCAGCATTATATGCAAATTTAAATGTTGGATCATCATCTTCTAACTTTACGATTGTGGCAAACACATTTTTTTCAACGATCGCAGAATCTGTCGTAACCTTAAATAATGGAGTTTGTCGAGGATGTTTCTTGGTTGAAATATTGGGAAATAAATTTATAAACTCGAGAGAGTTTAATAATAATGATTATAACTTACTCGACTTCAACTATATTAATGCATCATTAATTGAAAATATATTTGATAACATAACATATGATGTACTTCTGATTAATCGCTATGGAATGTCATTTTCAGTGAGTGAAATAATTAAAATTAGCACTAATTAAGAACATTATTAAAAATTCAGATCATTCAATTAAATATTTTCAGTTTGAAAATAATACCATCACTAACAGCAGATTCAGGGAAATTCTGAACCTGTACAACATTGCCAGTTTTTCTGTCAAAAATAATCTCTTCATGAACATCACATACAAAGTTTATTGGTCAAATCTGAGAACGCTTACTATTAGCAACTACAACGATGATTTAAAAGCAAATATTACCAACAACAGCTTCTTCAATCCAGAATCAGAGTACGATGTTTATGTTAACACAAACTGGGACACATCCTCTTACAAAATGCTGGATCTTTCTATGAATAAATGGATTTTAGGAGATTATGCCAGAATTTTGTCAAAGTATATCTTGAAGCCTATTTCTCTAAAGTATTTTTGTTATAAATTACAATGATTTTTCTTTTAGAATCTATTGTTTTTATAACGATGCTTCCAAGTTGCCAGTAAATATATGGCCAGCAATATATGTGCAGAACAATTCTGAAACAATCCTTAAGAGGCCGACATCAGAAAGCACATATTTTTTCAAAGCGACTGGAGGAGAAGTGACATTTTCATTCACAATTCCAAACGCAACAAGCAAATACATTTTTCAAAATTCTATACTCATACCGTGAGTTTGGACAATTAATTCACATTAACATTCCGGGTATTAGACCAATAATAACTAATACATTCTATGATAAAAACTATTTTTGCAGTGCTAATGTTACTCTCAGCATAGAACCTGGAACAAATATTGAATTTGCGACGGGCAGAGGAATAGTTGCATATGGTAACATTTCTTTAATCAGCTTTATTATTATTTTGGCTAATAAGTTGAATATTCGATACGATTAATTAGGTATAATGGAAATAAACTCAGTGGATGGACAATTTATAAATGTAGCCAATACCAAAAAGATGGACTTTTACACAAATGAATCCGGTAGTATCAAATATTTGAATTTACTTCAACTAAAAAACCATTCTTTTAATAGTTGGTGATTAACTCCATGCAGTTACTATTTCCATGGTTAATGCGGTTCTGGAAAGTGATGAAATCAAATTTAACTCAAGCAAATTGGAGCTGTCAAACATAACTTTCAACGTAAAAACCTCTGTTGTGATATATTCCAACGATGCTGGAATAAATAATTGCTCTTTCAACGGAGTGTACAGTGGATTAACCTGGAATAAACTGCATCCAGATATAAACTATGATTATGCTATGATCACAATAACAAATTCTACTTTTAAAAAGTATTCAAATTACTTGCGATTAGTGATGTTTTTATTAAATATAATATATTATTGCAAATTTAAAAATAAACAATTTAGATGTGAGAGAGCAATCAGGATGCCACTTACCATGAATGACACCAGGATTGTTAACAGCATGTTTTTGGATAACAACGAAGCTATTCTTCTGGAGTACAATAGTCGACCAAATTTCACCATTATCATAAAAGATAGTTCTTTTATAAACAATCGCTATGCAATTAAAGGATCGATATCAAAAAGTGGACACATTGAAATTTCAAGATGTTATTATAAAGATTTGCAAGAAACCAGAGCACAAAATCTAGACGCAACTGGGATTAATTTGGACGTTAATGGTGCAAATATACTTTTAATTAACGAAAATGTTTTTGAAGAAAATGTCCAGCCTGCGGTAAAGATATCTAAATCGTGGAATGGATGGTATGACAAGCAAATCGTTATTCTGCAAGAAAATCAATTCAGAAACATTTCGAAAACTCCTGTAACCATGCAAAATATGTACGGTACAGATGTTAAAATTTATAGAAACAAGTTTGCAAGTAATATTGTTGACAGAAATATAAATGATAAGGTAAATGTTAACATGATCTTGAAATCCGTCTGATTATGTAATTGGTTCAATTTCTTTCAGATGTCAGCTGTTGAATATGTTTTCACATACAATCTTATATCTTACGATTGGCCATTAGCAAATGTTTCCGTTTCTCAAAATAGTTTCCTCAGTAACGGAGGGAAGCATGTTGTTAAGATTTGGAGTTCCTTTGATGAAGCAAAATCTCTTAAAGCCAAGTTTTATAAACTGGAGTTCTCATCGAATACGTTTTTTAATAATTTTCCAACAGATTCTGTCATCGCATCGGGACTTGATGCCAATTTTAGTTACAATATATTTTCTAATCCACTTACCATGTTAGTCAACATCATTTTTGGGCGTCGAAATTATTTTTGTAATGTTTTGTTTACATTTCAGATATGATTTCATTGCTCTCTTTCCATCACAAATGTCCCAAAACTGTACAATGAATTGGTGGGGTTCAGCTAATATTACAGAAATCAGAGGCAGAATAAAAGACAAATATCAAGATCCATCAGTTGGACAAGTTATTTACCAGCCTTTCCTTAATAAATCAGAATTTTCTTGCGAAAGAGTCAATTCGTGTTCAGGGCACGGATTGTGCGTTGCTCCAGATGTTTGTCAATGTTCGCCTGGATGGGATGGTTCTAGTTGTAGTAACTATTCTTGTTCAAAAGTATACAACTGCCTGGGAAGAGGTGATTGTGTCGGTCCTGACAAATGTTTTTGTAAAAATGGTTGGTCAGGGCAGGATTGTTCTATGGCAAGTTGTGATGAAAGAAGTAATTGCTCGGGAAGGGGCATATGTGTTAGACCAAATGAGTAAGCAAACATCAAATCAGTTAATCGACATAGCTAAACACATTTTTAAGTTTTAATTTCTCTAGAAAGTCCACATTTAACAAGGTGTTTAATATATGATAAAGTGATGAATGTCAAACTTTGAATAAATTTATGTGTTTTATGTTCGATAATTTTGCATAATACATGCCCTTTCTATATATATTGGACGGAGTCTGTATGCTATGGTCTTAATTTCAGATGTATGTGCTCGGAACAATTCTCTGGAATATATTGTTCTGATTGTAAAAGTGGAAGATGGGGAGATAACTGTGCTCCATGTCCCAATTGCAAACACGGCACTTGCAATAAAGCATCTGGTATGTGACAAAGGCACAATAAACTAATTGATATAATTCAAGATAAAATCAAATTTTATCAAGGAAAATGTGACTGTTCGTCACCAAACTGGACAGGAGAATTATGCAATGAATGTGCACCGAAGTTCTTTGGTCCCCTTTGTTTGCCTTTGGTTCGCTTTTTCAGCATATTTCCAACATCAGGTCCCGATGTCGGAGGAACAGAAATATATGTTCTTGGCAATAATCTCCCCAATGTTTCAACCTACATTTGCAGGTTTGATCATTCTCACATTATAATGCCTTGAAATTTAAATGTAAGTATAAATGAATTTCTACTTGTATAGCGCATAACGCCAGGGGCGCTTTTTGACGGTGCAAGAAGAGTCGCGAACACAACATGTAACGGCTGATGCTTTTACAGCTAACTTGCACGCAAATGTTAAATATTAAACCCCATTTCTGGCTTTTGTTATAGATTTGATGGTGCAACATTGGCAAATGGAACCTGGTTGTCGGATGAAAAAGTTGTGTGCATTTCACCACAGCACAACGCTGGTATTGTGACAGTCGAAATATCAATAAGTCGTGATCTTGGATTTGATATTTCAAAGGTATGTACATATAACAATAGTTTTGTATGGCACATTATCGTACAATAATATCATTATAATATTATTTTTATGGCTTGTTTTATTATCAATTACTACCAAAATAGAATGTATTTTATATTTATGTTTACATTTGGATATTATTAGTACAACATGGTTTTAAGTTTCCCATGTGTTTCTCGCCATTGCTTCATTATAGATAAAAAATATTCAACTTTTCAATCAAGCAGGATATGAACTATAAGTTGAAATAAATAAATTTTAATCGCAGTTTGATTACATCTACAATCCTGTCTGTCCGCTCAGTGCTTGTGGAAGCTTAAATAATCCAAAGAGAGGATCATGTAACATGGGGAAATGCAATTGCTTTGTTCCATGGACAGGAAGTGAATGTGACCAACTAGGAATTACGCCTAAAATTGATCTGACACAAAAAACAATCTCGTTATTGGAAAGACAAACATTCGAACTACAACTCAATATTTCTGAGGTAATTTATTTGTAATAAATATTAAATTTTTCCACATAATCAAAAATAAAGCTGAAATATTTTAAGGGAACTAATCCTGTACAATGGTCTTTACTAACATTTCCAAGTGGAATGCTAATGGATTTCTCTGGCAGGTTAACTTGGAAAAATGTCCCTGCCAGTAGCAATCCTTATGCTGTCATGGTCAAATGTTCAAACACTTTTGGGGAGAGTGTTTTAAAATTCAACGTCTCTGTCCCTCCAAGCTATACTGCCATTCTTGACGATTTATCAAAAGGACCATATGTTCAAACCAGATCAGTTCTCATCAGTGGTAAAATAATTTGGCTGGTGGACAACCCATACATAAGGAATTCTCAGATTCCAGTGATATTACAGTACGTCCAAATGTTTTAAAAAGTGTTCATTCAATAATAATTCAAATTATTTGTGAAATAATAAGTTTCAATCAAACAATCTTAAGTATATCATCTGGAAACTCAAGCAGTAAAGCTACTTTAGTAACTTAGAGCAACTTAAAATTTTATTATAATTGCAACATTTCTAACATGGAGCATAACAAGTGATGCTTATGATTTTAAGAATTAGATCGAACTATGGGACAAGAAAAATAACGTTAATGACCCCACCGCTGGATACGAAAGGAATATTTTACACACGTTTTCAACCGTTTTCGTCTGAGGTCGGATTAACAGAATTGGTAAGAATTTCATTTGAATAACTGATCCTCTCACTCGTATTATTAACATAATAGTAATCGTTTTAATGCTCAGCACGCTGAACACTTAAAAAGGATAAACTTGTACTTTTAGGATGCTAAACATCCCGCAAAAAGTGATGAGTTTCAAGTGCAGCAGAGTTGGACTGTTTACGGATTAAGGATTAACTTAAATCCCAGTTCAATACAAGAATACGTTGGTATTCACAGATATTCCAACTTCATGACAATGAGCAATATTGGAGTAGATCCATTATCAAATTTACGAATATTGGTAAGTAGCAATATGATATAATATAAAATGACACCTACATTTGAAGTAATTAATTTTTTTCAATAGCAAGTGGATGCACCTTTCAACATAAAACTCAACAGCGAAGCTTTTTCAATTACCAGTTGTTCTTTAAATGTTTTGAACTGCACAATTGCTAATTTGTCACCTGGTCAAACAATTTCTGCAAATGCAACAATCGAAGGTTTGACAAGTTCTTACATTTGTTTAATTAAATAGTACATCATAAGAAATACTTTAAACACAATTAGTAATATAAGCAATTTAATAGAAAATATTCCATTTTGTGAATTAAATTTAAAATTGATTTGCAGCTCAAGAACCATATTCCGGTTACTTTGACATAGTGAGCGAAACGAAAGAAAATGTTATTGCCACATCTCAACTCACCTTCACCTTCCAACAAAAAACTCCAATTTTTAGAGTTTCTCGACCCCAAGTATCAGCTTCAGTGTCAAGAGGAAGTATAAATAACGAAGAAGTAAATTTGATATGGTATTTATAGCCATAATATACATTTCAAAACGTTGTTGTTTTACCAGGTTCTTATTACAAACATTGGTTTAAAAGCGGCCACAAATGTTAAGCCAATTCTTCCAAACAGCACAATGATCTCCCTTGTGTCTTTTGCTACTAATACTTCTGTCCTTACAAATCCTCTACAACCTGGTCTGACATTAGGCTCAGGAGAAACAGCTACTCTCACCTTCTCATTCATTCCATCCATCACTGAATCTCTTGGTGATGTTGAAGGCTTTATTTCTGTAAATGCCTTAGAAACAAGAGCCACTATAAGCTTCAAGTATAATTCAAACATAATTGTGTACGCATGCTTGATGACCTAAACTTGTTATTTCAGATTCATAATTGTATCAACTAATCAGATCAATTTAACTGTGAGAGTGGAGGACGAGTATACCTATTTTGCTGAAAACAAACCATTGCTGGCAGATGCAAGGATTTCCTTGACTTCAAAATATGGGGGAGAGACGACCACAATAATTTCAGATTCTACAGGTAGGTCTAATGTTTTTAAAGTGTGCATTCTAACCCATTTCTTATAATGTTTTTGATTCTTATTTAGTCTACTATCAACCTACTTAAGATAGATTCAAATATTGATGAATTGATGATATATAACCTCAATTTTATTTATTTATTTGATTAATGTCTGTCGCACAACTAAGCTGATTTGGACTCTAACTTATAAAATAAAACGATGTTGTTCAAAATAAATAAACTGTGCCTTTAATATCAATCATCCTAAACTATAAAATTAATTAATTGTTAATAAAATTATTTTTATTAGTTTAGCAATTAATCTAAAATATTGCAGGTTATGCAACGTTTAAAAATATAACAGAAGGTTACTACGTTCTCTACACATCAGCTGATAAACATTTGCCTGATTCTAGAGTAATATTTGCTTCATTTGGAGAAAACAGCCACGTGACTGTATTTCTGCAGAGAACCGCAGTCACATACAGGTTAGAATGATAGTTTAATCAACGTTGTTGCAATAGTTACAGTATGAATCTCATCCTTTTTTTGTCAGTTGGGTGGTGAAACCAGTACCATTTGAGGATAGATATGACATAACATTAGAAGCGGATTTTACCACTAATGTTCCCATACCTGTCGTAACTATGGAACCGACTCAAATTGATCTTGATACCCTTGAAAATGGACTGGTCAGCGCAGTTCAGTTTAAAATCACTAACCATGGTTTAATAGCTGCAAAAGGTTTTCAATTTAATCTACCAGCAGCGGATTCTCATCCATTTCTTCAACTGACAATGGTATGGTCCGAAATTTGGATATTGTTTAGATAAAATTAAATATTGTGCAGTATTATATAGTTTATACTACTTTGAACCAGAATAATAGAGATATTGGAGAGGTTCCAGCAAACACAACGTTATACGCTGTAATGAATGTTTATGTCAATGAAACTGCCAGGACCAAATTTTTGCAGGAGTCATCTTCACGTAAGAAAAGAAGCATGTTAGTAGTTATTCGTTTTCTTTATGGCTTATGCCAACTACTCTTAAACATAATTGTATTTCCAGAGTGAAATGTTTCATTATGCTAATGAAGGCAGTTTATTATTATATTTGCGACATAAAAAGATTTAATGAACTAATGACAACCCTGGACAATTCAAAAGTGTGTGACGCTGATGGAAATAGAATTAACGGGGGTTTCAGACCATGGTTAGCACCAGCTCTTGGATGGGGGAGTGGATCGGGTAATAATTCTTTCTCTGACATGAATAACAAAATTTGCTTGTAATTTAGCTTAATTCTGTTTTCCAAAGATTTAACTAAAGGTACGACAGTTGTAACTCCCGTGAACTGCAATTGCGCATTTAATTTCCCTCTGACTTGCTTTAGTGCTTTCAACGGTTTGGCAAGATTGGTAAAAGGTTTTAGAATTTTGTGGAATCTCTATAAGACTAAAAGGCTTTTCAGGACAAAATTTGTTGGCCATGTGTTGGCTATGGAAGTTATAATGGATGAATTTGAGACAATTACAGAGTAAATCTCTCAAATGATTAGATTACATGATTGGAAATATGTGAATTATTCAATAATTCTTTTTCAGATGTATAGAATTATTTGACGAGTGCATCTTAAAATCTGAGACTCTACAGGAAAGAAAAAAAAGAAGTGCTGCATTGAGTCGGGGGGAAATGGGACAGATACTTGCCCAGAGATCGATAGCCTTATATCAGTATCACAGATTAGCAAAAGAATATGTTGGAGATATTGAATGGTACATAGAAATATAAACGCCAGTTTAATCTTTTAAAATACACACAATTTATGAAAACTGTATATAGCACTTAATAAGTATATAAATTAAATCAAATTAGAAATTTGTATTGCAGGTTGGCCGAATGAGTTACGTTTACATACGTCGTAATGTGTCGTGTTCGAAACCATTGCCATAAGCGCCCTTGCGAAGGAGCGCTTTGTAAATGGTTACATCTATTAACATTCTATAGCGACTCTGACGCAATGCGGCGATTTACAAATGAAGTAAAATTACAAAATACTTAATATATACTTCAGGTTTTACCTTGAAAACTCAACTTCTAAATGGTGGACAGAGGTTTTTGAGCCAATATTTTCAGAGACGAGTGACGGAGGAACATTAGTGACAACAGCAGAATTTAATAATTTATTAAAGAGTCCTTTACCAAGCAATGCAACGGTAGATATGGTTAGCAGACTGGTTCTTCGATACAATGATTCATTCTATAGCTGGGAAAAAGGTGATTTCACCATTAAAGAAGGAAGAATAAATTTTACAAAACTGCAACAAATTGAGAACAAGATCGACGACTACCAAAATCAAGCGAATCAGGTAAAGTTCAAACTACCAGTAAAATATGTAAATTCAATTTCAACACTCAAATAGTTTGTTGAATTTAATCAGGCAAACAAGGAAAGCATAGAAGATTGGTATATGGATGCTTATAATGTTTACGTGGATGCCGAAGAGGTAAACCGTTTTATAAACTATAAATCACAAACAAAAATACACATAATTCTAGAGAATAATATCATTGACTATCAGAGACCAGAAGAGGGTATTTGTGCCAAAGTACGAATACAAATTCAACAAAGAATGACCCTTACTAGAACAGGATTTGAAGCCACATTGATTTTAGAAAATGGAGAAACAAGTCGGCTTAGCAATATTAAAGTCGAAATTCTGATTACAACGTTTGGAATCAACTCATCTGAGGCTACAGATAAATTTGCCATAGGTAAATAATAACTTATCAAAACTTAAATAACATATCCACAAAATAAGCAGCAACAATTAACATGTGTCTTATTTTATAAAAACCAGGAAAACCAAAACTGGAGAGAATAACCGACGTTACAGGATCTGGTGAATTGCAAACTGGCGTGAAAGGACAAACTACGTGGCTCATTATTCCCTTTTCTAGTGCTGCCCCTACAAACGACGTCCAATACAATGTTGGTGGAACTCTATACTACAGCATCGGAAACGAAAATATGACGGTGCCTTTGTTCCCTGACACGATAACTGTGAAGCCTGATCCAAAATTGGTCGTCAGTTACTTCATGGAAAA
This sequence comes from Whitmania pigra, assembly GCA_021613335.1. Taxonomy (NCBI): domain Eukaryota; kingdom Metazoa; phylum Annelida; class Clitellata; order Hirudinida; family Haemopidae; genus Whitmania; species Whitmania pigra. The sequence goes on along the minus strand of JAJTWR010000269.1, from coordinate 950,705 downwards.
ATATGTTTACAGTGACGATCCATTCACTCCAAGTACAGAATATTTACAATCTTTAATTTTATTCATTTAAAGTTTAAAAGCTTACTAAGTTCTTATTTGTTACGACAATATAGCAATTGAGCCAGCTGTACCTTTTGTTCTTGGAATCCTAATTTCTAATGAAGGATATGGAACTGCAACATCGCTTAAGATTACATCTTCACAACCAGAAATAATTGATAACGAAAAGGGATTGCTTGTCAATTTCCAAATTATTGGAACCCAAATAAAAAGCCAAATTATATCTCCATCTCTGACGATTAACTTTGGAGACATTGGACCACATTCAGCTCAGTCAGCCAAATGGATCTTGACATGCTCCCTGTCGGGAACATTTTCCAACTTTTCTGCAACATTTCAAAACAATAATCCACTTGGTTAGTTAAAACTTTTCACTTTATAAATACGTTCACAATAATTATTTAGATAACAAAATATAGATTATAAAACAAGCATTTGGATCTCCACCTTAAATACAAAAAAATCATTTTCAGGAGATCCGAGACTGTCGGTGCTAGAAAAAGTTGAGTTCCACGAATTGCTTCATAGTGTCATGATAGATTATCCATCTTCGGATTTGGTCACAGATTTTCTAATTGTCGATCCAGAAACAAAACTAAATCTTTGGCCACATCTTGTCTATGACAGTTCGAATGGAACCAATCCTTTAAATGTTTCATCTTGCAATGCTTCAATCGCATCAGAAACTAGTACTCAAACCAGGGTAAAACACATCTTTTCAATAGCTAAAATCATCAGGCTTACCTAGATTTTAAATAATCCCATATTTATTACAGATATTGGCTAACTGTACAACTGGCGGTTGGATATATTTGAGAGTTATTTCAAATGCTGTCCAGCAAATCTCAGATGCCCGAAGAAATAGTACGAAAAGAATCGACACAGAAAATAACGTCTGGATTCAAACCATCAACAAGAAATCATATTTACAAATCTTCGATTTCTTGCCAAACGCAGGAAGCTACTCTTACGAAATATTTTTTACAAAGATGAATTTGTATCCACCTGCGTTTACTGATGGTGTTTACAACATTAGTATTTTTGAAAGTATCGCAAGAGGTACTGAGGTTGTTCATCTTAAGGCTGTAGATCAAGATTCCGATAATGTGACATATTTGATCAGCCCTGAAATTTCACAAAACAATTTGCCATTTACTCTTGATTCCCAGACTGGAATTTTGAAAACGTTTATGTCACTAGACAGAGAGGATATAGAATCTTACAGTCTTACTGTTTTAGCAAGAGATATTGGTTCACCACAAAAAACCGGAACAGCGTTTGTTTTGATAAATGTTGTTGATGAAAATGATAATGCTCCTCATATTAGTGGAATAGAACCTTTAATTGCTATAGAAAGTATTGCCCAACCAGGATTTATAATTGGAATCGTGAAAGTGACTGATTCAGATAAAGGAATCAACGCAGAAACGGATGTACTTCTCAAAGGAGATGCAGACATACTGAAGTACAACATTAGTTTTGGAGAACTTACTGTTAAGATTCCTCTTACTAATTCAATTGGAAATCATGAGTTTTCCTTGGTAGCAACAGATAAAGGAACTCCGCCAATGAAGACTACTTTCAATTTTACTTTGAAAGTTACAAGAATTAATCAGTTTAAGCCAAAATACAACCAAACCGATTATACATTCTTTTCAAATGAAACTAAATTTTTAGGGGTAATAGTAGGGCATGTTGAAGCCTATGACGAAGATGATCCAAACGAGCTTTTGACTTTTGAAATTGTTGACACTTCACCTCAGTTACCATTCAGAATAGACTCAAAGACAGGAAACATTGTTAATACTCAAGCAATTAGGTGTTCTGGAAATGGCACAAGTTATTCCTTCCAAGTATCAGTCACAGACAATGGAGCTCCTCCAACTGGTAGATTTTCCAGCACGTGTAGAGTTACAATCCATGTTCTTGATGTCAACGATCATTCTCCAAAATTTACTGAAAAATCGTTTAATGTGAAGATTAAAGAAAACTCTGTTGGAGAAATTACTTTGATCACATTAAATGTTACAGACGAAGACTGTGGTCAGAATGGTTTGGTGGAATCATACAGTCTAACAGTATTGTTTCCCAACATTACAAATCCTTCCTCCATATTTAAATTGCATGATTTGCTTGGAGGAGTTGAACTTGTTTTGATTGCATCTTTGGACAGAGAAGAATATTCAGAATATCATCTAGTAATTACGGCAACTGATTCCGGTTCACCATCACTTGCTACGTCAGCAAATATAACAGTTTCAGTTGAGGATGAAAATGACTGCATACCAGTGTTTTCACAGAATTCATCAAATATCACCATTTCTACGAACACTCCAGTTAATGCAATTGTATACACTTTCAATGCTTCAGACTGTGATGAAAACAGTATGTCTGTCTAGTTTTTTTTAGAAAATGCTAATTTAAATGTACTACCTTGCTTACATATTATTGCTTTATTAGACATTATTTGTGTTGAATGAGTTACACTTATTAATCAGGCGAAATGAGGTACTCCATGGAATCAATTTCATCACATGAATCAACCTTCTTCAACTTACAAGAGGCTTCTGGAATTCTGCGTTTGAGAAAATCGCTTAAAGAACGTAACTTTAGCAATGTATTGCTAAACATTAAAGCTTTTGATGGAAAATTCAATTCCAAACCATTCCAACTGAATATATCAATATCGGACAAGAATACGTACCCACCAGAGTTTGAGCACAAATTTCAAACATTCTATTTGTATGAAACAACTCCAGTAGGATATAGTATTGCTACGTTGACTGCAGTTGATCAAGACGGCACTGCTTTGTATTATGATATTCTTGAAGGAAATGATAATGGAGTCTTTTCAATTGACATGATAAATGGTAAGTTGATTTGTATCAGTTTTGTTGTGCAAGGGATGGTAGAACTGCCTTTATCCATGCATGAAGATGCTATATGCAAGATTGTTTGAAAATTATTTTGAGAATATTTCACGAATTGAATACTTGATAATTACAATATGATTATAATAATTGTCACAACTTAGGTCGATTAGTAAATACTTTAATGACAACGAACTTATTTGCATAGTAAGTCCACCCGACTTGAAACTCGCCTATTTTGAGAGAGCCGATTTAGCGGGAGATTATTCTTAGACAGTATTATATTTTACAATTAATTTTTAATATAGGTTTACTGACACTTGTCAAGTCGTTGGATTTTGAAAGTAGAAGATCGTACAAGTTAATCGTTATTGCATACGATGACTCTGATAAATCCATAGCTTTAAATGGCACAGCTGAAATATTGATCGAGGTTCTGAATGTAAATGAATTTCCACCAGAGTTTATAAATGTGTCAGGTAGTGTTTACATCAAAGTGGAGGAAGGGAAATTATCTGATAGAATATACCAGGTAATTTGTATTAAAACAAAAACGACCGAATATAAACCCATTTCTGAATGTTGAACCATATTACTTGCTCCAGTTCTTTGCTAGAGATAAAGACAACGATTCCATTAGCTTTACAATTCTAAAAAGTGATGATTCGTCATATTTTATGCTGGAATCTTCAACTGGATGGTTGAGTATCATTAAACCTCTTAACAAGTCCAAATCATCACAAATTATGATACAAGTTGTGGCGAAAGATGATGGTTGACTTCTTATTTGAATACATAATTGTATTTTTGCTAAGCTTGAATGATATTTGTTTTTAGGAATTCCGCCGTTGGAATCATACCTTGATGTCATATTGGTTATCCTTTCAACTGAAACAAATCCATTAACTACTTTTACTTCTCTCAGTTCAAATTATCCAACAACTCAGACAACAACATCCACATCCACCCTGAGGACGAATTCAGCAGGCAGCACAACAACTACTGTGACGACTTCAAAGAATACCAAGTCTTCTGCTGGGCATAACTTTGTTGAAATAACCAGATTTGTATTTGTATTTGTCTCTGTTATTTCGATTTCTTTGTTTAGTTTATTTTGAAACAATTCTACCGAAAGTTTGCGCATATTCTTAGAAATAACTAACTAATCAAATTATTACTACTTTGCAATTAATTTTTGCTTTACATTTGTAAATCGTTATTTGTTGAAAACAGATGTTTTATAATTTGGTTCAATAAAACAAACTTTGTTTTTGTTCCTTTCTTGTCTTAAATCTGTTATTCAAATTCTGTTACTCAAATTGTTTTTATAATTTTACTAGAGCTGTGCTGTTGTGAAACAAAAACAAATTAGTTTTTCATTTATCTCACAGTTGAATAATACTATAATAATATCATAATATAATAATAATAATAATAATAATAATAATAATAATAATAATAATAATAATAATAATAATAATAATAATAATAATAATAATAATAATAATAATAATGATGATGATGATAATAATAATAATAATAATATAATAATAATAATAATATAATAATAATAATATAATAATAATAATAAGTTTGAATAAAATAAATACTAACCAAATTATATTTGTTGTTATCACTATCAACTATAAATATTTATGTATTAGAATTCATTTGGAATTTGTTAAAAAGCTGGCGGCTATATCAGACAATATCAGATTGAAAACTATTACAAAACATTTCAAGAAGTCTCCTTTGTCTTGGAGATGGTGACCCGTCAATACAGCCCGGTGACAAAATAGCCCGACAAAACAGCCCCGTCAAAATAGTCCCTCTCAATACAGCCCGGTGACAAAATAGCCCAGGACAAACAAATCCCGTCAAAACAGCCCCGACAAAATAGCCCCGTCAAAACAGCCCCGTCAATGTATTTTAAAAAAAATTGTAAATTGAATATATTAACCGATAACTGGTTCCCAATTTAATTCGAAATTAGTGGTTTAAATATTTATCGTCTAAAATATTATTAGGATTCCGGCTACTTCCTCACTTTACATGGACTTTTCAAGTTGGTATTTAATATAAATTATCCTCACCTTATCATCACGTCATGTGGACATGTAACAAATCAACAAAGAACCAATTCTACCGCTATTTTGACGGGGCTATTTTGTCGCCGGGCTATACTGACGGGGCCGTTTTGTCGGGGCTGTTTTGGCGGGGTTATTTTGTCTTGGGCTATTTTGACGCCGAGCTGTTTTGACGAGGCTGTTTTGACGGGGCTATTTTGTCGGTGTGCCCTTGGAGATAACCTTAATCATTCGTATTACATAATGGAGCATCTTAATGGAATATTAGCGTGCTACAAAGCTACAAATGTGCAATTTTGGAACTTGTTCACAACATGTTCTGACATTCAATATTGAAACGGACTTAGTGTAAGCATATGTTTAAAACAATTGCAACAATAATTAAATAGTCAGTCGTATGAAACTAGGAGTGTGTGTTAATTAATATCCATTTCATAACTAGATTATTAGGAGGAGAGAAAATATGAAACAATTGGTGATATTTATGCGAGGTAATACCGACAAGCCGAGCGAGGTATGTTTTTAAATAGGTAATCACATTTCTCTGACAACATTCAAAACCGAGCAGGTAGCTCGATATAAATTAACTTCGGTTAGCAGTAGCTACGAAGATAGTCAAAGTTTTTGACTTTTCATTTGAGTTGTAAACAAATCTCGATGCAACAACGTGGTAAAACATTTTTAATAATTATCAATTATATGTAACACCCTCAAAATTTGTACCATTTTTTTTGAACATTTTTGATAACATGGCTCAACATAAGCAAAAGCGAAACTTTCCAATCAAAAGATCATTACTGTAAAATATTTATGAATTTATTTATATGCATTTCAAATATTTCCATAAATACTTCAGGAATATGTCAGGTGATCGATGGGGAGTGTTTAACAGGAGATGAAACGTACTACGGAAAGAGAAACGTCACAAACACTGGAAAGGCTTGCTACCCCTGGAGATCCGACAATAAAAACTTCAAAGTGAGAAATTACATTGCATAATTCGATTAAAAATAAACCTAAAAGCAAAAATAAAGTTGCTGCTTTGTCAGTGGAGGCTTATTTGTTTAAGATTAAAATTTTGGTGACACTCCCTAAAATGGTGTCCCCCCTCTCCTAGCGATGCCACTGATCGATAGAACTAAATTAATCACTTTCATCTAAGAGAATTATCGGCTACAATATGGATTGGAACAATAGAATTGCTTATTCATTAAAATAAATTATAGGAAATATTTTTATTTAAAAATGCGGATGTACAACGCTGGGTCAGCAATCGTCAAATTTCTTTGTGGTCGGCTTATGGACGGGCCCCTTACCTCATGACTAGACCGTTACATCGTACAAATAACGTATCTATTTTATGGGTGATGAGAAGTTGTGCTTAACCCACTATGAATGAAACTCTCCGAACAATAATTACCAATCGCAAGTGTGGGTGGCATTCACAGTTAGATTTACATATTATAAATAGTTTATCAACAGGACATGAATGCTTCAACAAATTTAAAAAATATTTATAATCTACTTAGAACTGTCTCTGTAAAAGATGTGAATACTGTAGTTGAAAATTAATGCATTTGTTCTGACATTTTAACTTGAATAATTCTTGTCTTGTTAAGTATCCTTTTCATTGTGTTAAATGATCCCTCTACTGACAATTTGTTCCATGCTTAACCATCCTTATCCATCCTTATTGGATTTCACAGAGCCCCTATAATTCAAATACCCCGTATCAGCTTCCAGTAATTATTTCGATGGGCTTTCATCTGCTTTGTATTTTCCGCAACCAGCCATGGACATTATGACAAATTTTAAGTATTTCGAATCAGCAGGTACAGTTTATGCATTGAGAAATGGAAAATTATTTAGAAAAAGCATGACTTTTTTTAAGGTACCCCTTTTTTTCCAGTTTTTCTGCTTTTTCCATTGAATGATCAGATTTCAAATTGGCAATCACAACAATTTAATCCAGAAAATTGTTCCGAGCACATACATCTGAAATACTCATTTGGTCTGACACATAAGCCTCTTCCCGAGCAATCACTTCTTTCAGCACAATTTACCATGGAACAACCCTGCCATGACCAACCATTTTTACAAAAACATTTTTGTCAGGACCGACAAAATCACCTCTTTTGTATTATAACAGTTGTATGCTTTCGAACATGAATAATTACTACAACTGGAACCATCCCATCCAAGCGAACATTGACAAACATCTGGAGCAACGCATTATCCACGGCCTGAACACGAATTGACTCTTTCGCAAGAAAATTCTGATTTATTATGGAAAGGCTGGTAAATAACTTGTACAACTGATGGATCTTGATATTTGTCTTTTATTCTAGCTCTGATTTCTCAGAGGCCCTCCTCCCCTATGCCTATTAAATTTTTTTAATGGTTTTTATGCATTTAAGACAATTGTTTAATAAAAATAAAATATGTAATCACGTTTGCTCATTTAATTTTTACCATAAGTGATTTAATTAAGTAAAATATGAGCATTAACGTCAATTCGCTACTTTTTAATTACATCTACAATCCAGCATGACCATTTAGTGCTTGTGGAAGCAAAGTTTCATTCAATTAAACAATTTAATATTTCATTCGAGTTACTTTTATTAACTTAGAGCAACTTGAATATTCGTTATCGTTGCAACATTTTTAGCATCGAGCATAACAAGTAATGCTTATGATTTTAAGAATTAGATCGAACTATGGGACAAGAAAAATAACGTTAATGACCCCACCGCTGGATACGAAAGGAATATTTTACACACGTTTCCAACCGTTTTCGTCTGAGGTCGGATTAATAGAATTGGTAAGCATTTCATTTGAATAACTGATCCCCTCACTCAAATTATTAATATTAATAGTAATCTTTTTAAAGCTCAGAACAATGAACACTTGAAAAGGATAAATTTGATATCAGATATAGTTTTTCAGTATTCAAAGCACCTAAAATATTCATATTGCCGGTATAAATAGCGCCCAAAAATACCCAGAGTCTAACACCTCCACTTTTCCAGATCTTTGATGTGATTTTCAAAATGTATGTTTCCCTCAAAATGGAAGATTGCTTATCTCTCCTCTATCCATTTGAGAGGCCTAACTGGCTAGCCCTCCGACGTTAAGCCAATTTCACTAAAACTGCAATGTCATGAAGAAAATCATCAACATTCGTTAGCATTCCGGCTAACCGATAAACATATCAATAGAATAGTTTTAAAAATGTTGACATCTATTAAAAAAAAACATGAAACATTTTCCTTTTCGTTCCATACACTGTGCATTAAAACTGTGCGTTTTAAAATTTTTGTTAGTAACCAGAACGGTATTAGTGATCTACTGTCACTTCTGTTTGTAATATGAATTAAATGAAAACAAATACAGGTAATTCATAAAATTTCGTATCAATTATTATATCTGGTGAATTTTAAAAATTATATTCAAAAACATTTGTTACACGTTGGTATAAAATGACTACTACATTCATAATTGAATATCGATTGAAAAGTTCAGCGTGTGTATGAAATGTTTTGTCACTAAAAACAGGAATGAACTCTTTAATATTCAATTATGTTTAGAATTATTAATTTAAATTAAAGTCATCCGGGTATAGAGAATTAGGAAGCCTTATAATTAAATGATGTCATAACAAGTAACAAGCGGATGTGTGTTTAGAGCGGTGAATCAAATTCAGCGAAGCCCCTAACAACAGTTATTGACGAACAGGTAGCCCGATATAAATTGGCTTCGGTTAGCAATTGCTACGAAGATAGTCAGTGTTTCTGACTTTATTTGAGCTGAAAAACTTGAAAAGTTTATGAAGTCTGAAAAGTTACTGTTCGTTTTGTGCGTTGTCTGCATCTTGGTGCAACAACCTGGTAAGATAATTTTAATAGTAAATAATTACTAGCAATTATTTCAAGAGCTGTACTGTTTTATTTTAAGCACTTCCTTGGTATTTTTATCAAGCTCGGCCTAGGCAAAACTTCCTTACTAAAACAATATGTACTGCAAAGTATTTGTGTTTGCAGGTTTTTAAATATTTGCAAAAATATTACAGGAATATGTCAGACGGTCGACAGAGAATGTTCAACAGACGACGGAACATATTCCGGAAAGAGAAACGTCACAAACACTGGAAAGGCCTGCTACCCCTGGAGATCCGACAACAAATGCTTTAAAGTGAGGAATTAAAATGCAGAATTTCATTCAAAATAAATCATTTAAGTTGAATTAATTTTTGTTGAAACGTTATCTTTCATGACTAGGCTATTACATCGCTTGAATTGCTTACCTTCTTTATGGCACCTATGCTTCAACATTATGAATGAGATTCGAACAACAATTACTGAAATATACACGAACTGTGGGCCGCATTCATAAATACATTTTAAAACTGTAATAAATAATTCACCTTAAGTGTGGTTCATTTAGATTAATGCAACGCTTCAGAGAATTTTGGAACAATAAAGATAATTAACTGAAGTATGAGTCAATAATTATTAATTATAATGAATCAGTTTTCGGAACCATCATTTTAAGATAAAAAATAGTGTCAGCTCTATCCTTCATGAAATGGTTATAAGTATGTAGAATTAGAATTAAAATTATTTAATATTAATTTATTACCTCTAATTTAATAAGCCAAAATAATTTATAACCCCAATTTTCAAGAAACGTAACATTACACACATTCGAAAGTAGGTCTAATCTTAAGAATTTATGAATTCATTGAGTTCATTGTTCAAGGTTTTAAGTATCTGAAAATAGATTTAAGCAAATATGTCGTAAAACCAGTCACGACAACACATTCAATTTCGGATGTTGATGTCGTTGTTATTTCGTACCTGAGTAATTCATTCAACACTTTGATGTGGATGAGAAAGTCCTCGATTGTTTTGCTGCTTTGAAATGATCGAAAACTCCTTAAGTTCAGACCACTTTAACCAGGTCATCCATTAGTAATTTCACAGATATTCGTTAGAAATTTAAAATAATTACAATAATAAAACAAATAATTAAATGATGCTGTTAATAAAAATACATTGACAAAAAAACATAGAATAAAATAACGTAAGGAATGTATTGCATGTATAACCAGCCTGCAACACCTGGTCTTGTCAGTTCAAAAAAAAAATTGAATCCGTGAACTCAGGCCGTTCGTCAATCGAAAAGCAATTAAATCGAAGAAATTGAGTTAAATGTTGTGAGGCCAAGAAAGTCAGAATATTTTATGGAGTCCTGAGGAAATTAATGAACAGTTATAGTAAAACTAGCTTTGTCTACAAATACCTAATGTCATGAAAAAGTGTTTGAAGAATTGAAAGAAATCTAATATAGAACCTAGTATTAAACAGCGCTTCAACATCAAACATTTTCAAGATTGAATTTAAATTAAATTACAGCCTCATATTTAAACAAAAGCAAGAAATACGATAAACGTGATCAGTCTATGCATAAGGAGAATTTATTTCATAAATTCAATATATTTTTAGAAATCTCGGCTATTTTTAAAGAAATCAATAGATAAATAAATTGGTGGGCAACACATGGTTACCTAGAAAAACATGAAATGACGTCACTCGCACATAATTTATGCTATTGTTACTTTAAATATTTAAAAACAGTATTCGACTAACCTCGAGATGTTACGAGTTATCGAGCTGTTTAAGACAATAAAATAATTTTTAATATCGATGATGTTTTTAAGCGTGATTATATAAATAAATAAAAAAAATAAATATTGTAAATATTCATGATATTGTTATTATTTCAAAAATATTAAAAAATCGTTCATTAGGAGGCAAAATTATTAAAATAAAATATTTCTTCAAAAAATTTAATCTTCTCAGTCAACTTTAGAAAGTTGATGGCTTTGCCTTATAACCACCCAAGTGTTTAAAGATGGTTGACCTACAACTGAGCTGGGAAGGTTAGAAGTTTAAAAAATAATATGCAAATTGTGGCGATTGAGTCACATTAAATCAAGTCGCGAAATAAACCGAGGTTCAGTGAAACGTCATCCACAAAGGATAAAATGGCGTCATATTTACCTGTATGTGATTAAATATTGCGAAGAAATAATGCTACTTTGTCAAATAAACACTCTAGTTTAAATCTTAACATCATAATTTGGTACAGTAAAAATTTAAAATAAAAATTCATCAAAATCAAATATATTATTTACAGCAATAACTTAACTTAATAAATTATCTTATTCCACAATCGATGAAGACGAATTTGAATGAACAAACTTTTACAAATATTCGCCAGGGAATAACTGATGTGAATTCGACGTTTTCTCACAATTACTGTCGGAACCCAGTCGACCCTTCAGATTGTCATCAAGACATTTCATGGTGCTATACTGATCAGAATAATGGAGAGTGGGAGTTTTGCGATCTTCCAAATTGTGGTGGGTATTTTTATTATTATAAGATGAGGCGTTGAATTGTGAAATGTTTAACATTCAATATTCAAGAATTGATGTCTATTTCAGGATCAGAACCACCTGCAAACTGCTCATCACCACTAGGCATGGGAGACGGGAGAATTTCAGATGATCAAATATTTGCACCATCGTTTATGGATCAAGCCAGCATGGCGAAATACGCGAGACTGAACCAAACAAATGCCAGTGAGTTTTACTTTCACCCGATTTTTAATTTTGGTTTTTTAATTCAACAATCACATTTTATATCGGTTATTAACGAAAACATTCGCAACATGAAGATTAAAAAGAATTCAGTTATTTCGAGCCTTTAAAGATACATGTGATTGCCATCCTCGTCTATCTTATTCATTATCGAATTCTGAATCTTCAAATACCGCAAGCATTCAAGTAATGTTAGGAAAATACTTCTGATTGTCTTTTTAGACTTCTGGAGAGCATCCTGGAGGTATCCTCAATATGCTTACCTGTCTGTGAATCTCCGAACGCCTCATTTCATTACAAAGATCCACATCCAGGGAACAAATTATTATTTTATTAAAAGATTCAAAATTCTCTATTCACTGGACGGATACCAATGGGAATACTACACGGAAAACAAAGACGATCCAAACAGCGCCAGAGAATTTGAAGGAAATCACGCAGGCTATGACATTTCTGTAGCCTATATAAAATACCCATTTATTGTAAGTCATTCTCTATATGACAAGGAACCAGTCAATTTTAATGACATTAAATATGTTTTCATTATAACAGGCATCAAGGATTGCCATAATTCCTGTTTCGTTCTCAAATGTTCCAACTCTCAGAATTGAATTGTTCGGATGTGTTTCCTCTACGAATATTCCGCTGGTTACGGAAGTAACCACAATTGATGTAAGCATTTTATCGCATAACGATACTATAGCTAAAGAGGCTTATTATTGTCACTATTGACATTTTTTATGTTTTTTCTTAGGTCCTTTGCAACATTTAATCATAAATTGATATAAGTATCAATATATCTATCAAGAATATTTATGGTTAATAATGAAAAATTATTATTAACATAAATATGAATTGATGATTAAAGAATATTAATTTTAAATTAATTTTTAATAATACGTCCCTCACACTATTTCATCAAAATTTGTAGTCTAACACTTACTGGGGCCTGGATAGGAGTCCATACATAATCAACGCGCCAACAACAATACCGCCAGGTATCCTTCTAACAATTGAAGCTGGTGTCAAGGTCGTCTTTACTCATCCAACCGCGTCTCTGACCATTTACGGTAATACTAAATTACAATTTTATTATAATTTGAAGACAGGGGAGGAAGTGTTTTAATAATTATCCTAATTTGTTTGTCTTCAAAATATATTAATTGGAAACAAAACATAACTTGGGAAACTGATATTGCTGCAGCAGCTTTATGATATCTAAGCAACTAATCAATACAAAAAATAATCCTAGTACATTATATGAATTTTAAAATGTTAGAAAAACATTTACCCCTAGATAATACCTTATTATACCAACAACGTTGGTCCAGCATAACATCTTAACATAAAATTAATTGGAATAATATAATGACACATAGTTATTACTTAACATAACATCAACAATTATAAAATTCACTTCAAACAAGGTCAAAACAAATTTTATCTTCACACACGTGAATAAGGAAACCTTATTTCAGGCTGTTTGGAACTTAGAGGAATAAAAGGATTAGAAGTAAAATTCTTAACCAACAACATTCTCAGTCACATGGGTTTATGGAAGAATCCTTTCAATAATGATGAATCATTCTGGAACGGAATATTTATTAACCCTGATTCAATAGGTTAAGTCGATTACATTTTATTTAGAAATTCATATTAAATGAAAAATTATGAAATTAAAATAACTATTTTAAAGGATGCAAAATCTCTTCATTAAAACATATTGCTATCGTTGGAGCTGGTATAACGACTGGATTAAAGAACATAGAGTTTAACAATTTGAAAATTTCAAATAGCAAGAGTGCTCTTAAAATGACAAGCATCAACGAAAACAATGTCATCAGAGATTGCGTATTTCGCCAAAATTTGGTATGTTACTTTGTAATGCTTTAATATAAATGGTTATTAGATTTCAAATTAATATTGACAAATATATTTCCAAGCTATATATATTTTATATTTGTAATATATTATTATAAGTTATCAAAACATTTTCTAAATATTACAATATCATTTATTAATTTTGGTGTATTTTCTGAAAATATTTGACATAAGTTTAATATATATTTTGTTCAGAACGGAATAGAAACTCCGCGAGCAGGATCTTTAAGAGTTGAATCATCACAATTTATCGAGAATGAAGTTGGAGTCAGCCTTACATATTTACCCATTCCAAATGCAATTTCCACAAATTTCATGTTCGTCGAATCTCTTTTCCGAGACAATAACTATGGGATATATCTTGGATCGGATTGCATGAATATCAAAATGAACTTTACAGTATTGAGAACCAATTTTTCAAATCACCGAGAGTATGCCATATCCGCTTATCAATATTGCGAAACAGAATCATTCTTTTCAGTAGTATCATCTGTGTTTTCGAGTAGTCCAATGAGAATGTCATCCTATTCAAGGGATTACTCACTGCAGATTCTGAATTCAACTGTCAGAGATCTGCGTGGAAAGACTGGAATATCAATAGAATCTCGATGCAAAAATCTCATCATATCGGGATGCACATTTACAAATACATCTGGTTATTCACTGAGAATTAATGTGGACATCATCGATAGCATTATCCAGATAAACTCTTCCAAATTTGAAAATAATACCGGAGATGGATGCATATATTTTTCAGGTCGACAAATCACGAGCATAAATATGCTAACAAACACTTTTTTGGATAATTTAGTTGGAAACGTCGTAAATTTTGAACTTCCGAGTTCTTCGAACATTATTCTTTCAAAGAATATATTCAAGAATTTCCAATCGAAATACGAAATATCGAACAACATAATACGAAGTTCCAATTACTCAATCCTTGCAAGCGATAACTATTGGGGAGTGGATGACATTGACAATATTAGCAGCAGAATCTTTGATTTCTACAGAGATTCCTCGAAATCATTCGTCGAGATGTTAACATATTTTAAAGATGAGCGTTTTAATGAAATCGTGGACAGCCAAAACTTTCAATTGTGGTCGCAAAATAACGGCACCGTCGGAGGCAAGTTATAAGAACTTTTTAAATTATTCCAATTCTAAATTAAAATACATAACTGTTTAATATATTAATTTTAGGTCGTCTAAACAGAAATATCACTCTGACACCTCCACAAAACTTAACTGTGATAAAAAGTATCTTTATTCCAAAAGGGTTGTGGTTGGAAATCATAGGACCAATTAAATTGAACATTTTAGCAGGAAGAGGGATTTTAGTGGAGGGTGAGTCGGTCCAATAATTAACAAATTAAATGCAAATAAGAAGGAATCAGTATCTGGATAACTTTGGTTTCAGCACTCGTCTAAAACAAAAATATCTTTATTTTACAGGAGGTTATTTAAAGGCTGTTGAAGTCACTTTAACTAGCCGAGAATCATTATGGAATGGCATAAATTTTATCAGTAGCAACGGTTTGAAATTGAATAATGCCATTTTGTTTAGTGTAACTCCCAATTAATAATTAAGTTATTATAAACATCTTATGAAACTGTTAATTTGATTAGATATTTAAAAACTCTTAATATATTCAAAACCTCACAAATGTTTATAATTTTTAACAGTTTAAGCTAAAAAATTTCACTTTGGTTTCTAGGTTCCCTACTATCAAATGTTAGCATCACAAAAACACCACTTGCTTTGGATATAGTCAATTCTTCTGTAAAAATAACTGAATGTAACATCGACACTGTAAAATTTGCCTTGATAAGGGGACTCAACTACAGCATGTTGGATGTCTACAATTCTGATATAATATGCTCTGATTATTGCATTCGAGTGGAAACTTCAACTGATATAATAATGAAAATAGCGAGTTCATCCATAACGTCTGCTTATGACAGCATCTTTATAAATCAAGTTGAGCGATTGTATTTTAACTTAACTGAAACGTCGTTGAAATCGAGGTACAACAACGTGCTAAATTTTGGTGATGGAATCAAAAACGGATTTGCTCAAATTTACAAATCTAAACTTGAGGGATTCAGCAACCTTGCATCTGCAAGTACGGTGGGTAGATTTTAGATTTTTAAATTAATCTATACAGGTAGCATTAATAACAAAACTTATAATTTTGTTTTATTAATTTTATTTAATTATTTTAATTTTATTTTATTACTCTGCGAATTGTAGGACTCCTAAACTTGGTGGTTCATTATATCATAATAATAATAATAATAATAATACACTAACCTAAAGGAAACATCTCATATTAAATAGAGCATTAAGGGTAGTTGTTCTGATAATAGGCATAATTAATTGAAATTTTGGTTGTCACAAAGTTGAATTTTTTTATTGATGCAGATATTTATGATCAAAGAAAGCAATTTCAGTTCGGATTCAAGTTGTTTACAGTTTGCTGAAAATTCGGGAAGTAAACAAAAAAACGCCACAATTTCGCATAGCGTCTTTAAATGCAGAGATTTTGCAATAGTACATAGATCAGTATATTATTTAATCAATAGTTCCCTTATTATCACTGCCAATACATTTCTCGGAGGAGAATTGCAAATTTCCAACAGATATCCTTCAAAAATTATAATAGCAAATAATTACTTCAACTCAGTTTTAAGAAAAGATCGAAGCTTTCTTGATCTACAGCTGATTAGTGACTACGACAAAACATTCAGAATCGATGAAGTCCTGGTAGCAAATAACGTTTATGAAAATGTAGTTGGATCAGGAGTATCTTCAGTGATTAAAATGAGCTGTTTTTCAGAACCATACTGGAGCTACTTATCAGCTATATATTTGAGGAACAACACATTCATAAATAACAACGTTACAAACACCATCCTTACTGACTGTATCAGCTTGACTTCAGACAAAAATATTTTAAATAATCCAAATTCATTATATGAAATGAAGGTGTTAGGCAGCACAAGTAATGATGTCCCTCAACTCATGTATTTTACGAGGAATTTTTGGGGAGAGAATGTGAATGATCCAAATGTGAGAGTTTATGACGAAACAAATGATAGAACACTCATGAAAGTGAGAGTTGATCCGTGGTACAATGACTCCACTATGACGAGGATGGTGTTCAGGTCAGAAGGATTTATTAAACCCAGTGGTGAAATAGGAGGAACCCTAACTCAAAATGTGGTGCTTTACAACAAAGAAAGTGCTTATTTGGTCACTGAAGATATTACTATACCTACCGGTTTGAAGATGACAATAGAACCAGGGGTTCAGTTAGATTTTGTTTCTGGTGGAATGAACATACAAGGTTAGTTTACACGAATTAAAATAATATTTATTCGTGTTCTGAAATGATGAATCTTTGTTTTGAAGGCATATTAGTTGCAAGAGGCAATGAAACAAATTATATCACATTTAACTCAAGAGACGCTAATAAAAGATGGAAAGGTCTAAATTTTCAAAAACCAATCTCACGTATGTTTTCTGTTACAT
Organism: Whitmania pigra; assembly: GCA_021613335.1. Classification (NCBI taxonomy): domain Eukaryota; kingdom Metazoa; phylum Annelida; class Clitellata; order Hirudinida; family Haemopidae; genus Whitmania; species Whitmania pigra. The sequence goes on along the minus strand of JAJTWR010000269.1, from coordinate 933,611 downwards.
TGCAATTTCATGAAATGTGCCTTTTGAGATAGAGCAATTATTAATTGTGTTCATCAAAATAAACAGATTCATTAAAGAAATTAGATTTTGGATGGTGGCAAATTTTGCATAACGGAGTTTGGAAGACTATATCATTTTTTGAAAATTTTTATGATAAACCAACATCTGATGTTCTTTGCAAACAAGCTGGATTTAAAGAATCCATATCACAAGCAAAATTTCAGTGCAAGTCTGTATATAGAAAATTTATAATCAAAGTTTCACACATTTTCTATAATTACAACCGTAATAAATTTGTTTACCTAACGTTTATTTTTTTAGCTCTCTGTCATCGGATGATAAATCAAAAATACTTCCTTGCAATAATAGCTCAACTCCAAGCGTTCAAATTCAATGCACTCAAAATAATGAGTTTTCACTGCAAGAATGCTACATAACAGAGTCTCAAATGACATACACGTTCTACAACATTACGTGTCGTCAAGAGGTCACAGAATCAGGTGAAGTGATATTACAGAACTGAAAATGGAAATAAAATAGTTTATAATTTAGAAATTTTACATGCATTAATGTAAAATGTATAAAACACAATAAAATATTTAAACTTCAGAAAACTACGTGAAATTACAGTCGAAATCAGGGAAATGGCTTTCTTTTAATGAAATAAATAATACTTTGCAATTGGTGAATGATCTGCTAAATGATGAAGATGGGATGTTTGAACAAATCTCTCCATGTTACAGTGGAGAATCTGATTGTTTTTCTATTAAGCCTCTAAAACGTCCGGGATGGTATTTAAGGTAATACATTGATCTATCTTAATGTTATTTAAATTCGGTCTTACATGTTATTTCAAATGAATTTTTTTTAATTCAACCGTTTTTTGAACAGATTATATAAGAGTGAAATAGTTTTGGATTTGGCAATTAACAACAGAAATCCAAGCACTTTTCTGGCTGATTCCTCATTTGTAAGGATTAGCAAAGCATCATCAGAATACTTCTACATCAGAATGGCCTCACAGCCTTTGTACTTAATTGAAAATAATAACACACTCAGCACCTCTGCTCTTGAACCGACAAATACAACTGATGATGCAATGTATTCCTTCAAAATTATAAACTTAAATCCACGAAGCACACGTAAAAAAAGAGATACCGGTACATTTTAAATACATAAAATCAAAACAACAGTTTTTAATACTTACTTGTTTTTTAGGGTTATCTAACGAAGATTCCGAATTTTCAATATTGCAAAATGTGAAAATTATAAATGCTGACAAAGGACTTTTTATAAGGGGAGTTCCTCCTAAACTCGAAGACATTGAAATTACTGACACATCTTCTCACGGAGTGCACTTTAGAGGATTCTTTGATGGGGAAACACCTGTAATCTTAAATGGATCATCAATTTCAAATAGTGGTGGTAATGCCATAAACCTTGATCTTATTGGGGATACAAGACAATTAAAGGTTTTGATTGGAGAAAGTCAATTTGAGAAATGCAACCAAGGATGCGTGTGGTGGAATGGTGCTGGATCTTTAAATATATCGAAATGCACTTTTATGAATTTCAAAAAATCAGCATTATATGCAAATTTAAATGTTGGATCATCATCTTTTAAATTTACGATTGTGTCAAACACATTTTTTTCAACGATCCCAGAATCTGTCGTAACATTAAATAATAGAGTTTGTCGAGGATGTTTCTCGGTTGAAATATTGGGAAATAAATTTATAAACTCTAGAGAGTTTAATAATAATGATTATAACTTACTCGACTTCAACTATATTAATGCAGCATTAATTGGAAATATATTTGATAACATAACATATGATGTACTTCTGATTAATCGCTATGGAATGTCATTTTCAGTAAGTGAAATAATTAAAATTAGCACTAATTAAGAACATTATTAAAATTTCAGATCATTCAATTAAATATTTTCAGTTTGAAAATAATACCATCACTAACAGCAGATTCAGGGAAATTCTGTACCTGTACAACATTGCCAGTTTTTCTGTCAATAATAATCTCTTCATGAACAACACCTACAAAGTTTATTGGTCAAAACTGAGAACGTTTACCATTAATAATGACGACGATGATTTCAGAGCAAACATTACCAACAATAGTTTCTTCAATGCAGAATCAGAATACGATGTTTACGTTAACACTAACTGGGACACATCCTCTTACAAAATGCTGGATCTTTCGCTGAATAAATGGATTTTAGGAGATTATTTAAGAATTTTGTCAAAGTATATCTTGAAGCCTATTTCTCTAAAATATTTTTGTTATAAATTACAATGATTTTTCTTTTAGAATCTATTGTTTTTATAACGATGCTACTAAGTTGCCAGTAAATATATGGCCAGCAATATATGTGCAGAACAATTCTGAAACAATCCTTACAAGGCCGATATCAGAAAGCACATATTTTTTCAATGCAACTGGAGGAGAAGTGACATTTTCATTTACAATTCCAAACGCAACAAGCAAATACATTTTCCAAAATTCTATACTCATACCGTGAGTTTGGACAATTAATTCACATTAAAATTTCGTGTATTAGACCAATAATAATTAATACATTCTATGATAAAAACTATTTTTGCAGTGCTAATGTTACTCTCACCATAGAACCTGGAACATATATTGAATTTGCGACGGGCAGAGGAATAGTTGCATATGGTAACATTTCTTTAATCAGCTTTATTATTATTTTGGCTAATAAGTTGAATATTCAATACGATCAATTAGGTGTAGTGGAAATAAACTCAGTGGATGGACAATTTATAAATATTGCCAAAAGCAAAAAGATGGACTTTTACACAAATGAATCTGGTAGTATCAAATATTTGAACTTACTTCAACTAAAAAATGATTCTTTTAATAGTTGGTGATTAATTCCATGTAGTTACAATTTCCACGGGTAATGCTGTTCTGGAAAGTGATGAAATCAAATTTAACTCAAGCAGATTAGAGCTGTCAAATGTAACTTTCAATGTAAAAACCTCTGTTATGATATATTCCAACGATGCTGGAATAAATAATTGCACTTTCAACGGAGTTTACAGTGGATTAACCTGGAAGAAACTGCATCCAGATATAAACTATGATTATGCTGTGATCACAATACAAAATTCTACTTTTAAAAAGTATTCAAATTACTTGCGATTAATGATGTTTTTATTAAATATAATATATTATTGCAAATTTAAAAAAACAATTTAGGTGTGAGAAAGCAATCAGGATGCCACTTACCATGAGTGACACCAGGATTGTTAACAGCAAGTTTTTGGATAACAACGAAGCTATTCTTCTGGAGTACAATAGTCGACCAAATTTCACTGTTATCATAAAAGATAGTTCTTTTATAAACAATCGCTATGCAATTAAAGGATCGATATCAGAAAGTGGACACATTGAAATTTCAAGATGTTATTTTAAAGATTTGCAAGAAACCAGAGCCCAGAATCTAGATGCAACAGGGATTAATTTAGGCATGAGTGCTACAAATACTCTTTTAATTAACGAAAATGTTTTTGAAGAAAATGTCCAGCCTGCGGTGATGTTATTTCGAGCATGGAATGGAAGGACTGACAAGCAAGTCATAATTATGCAGGAGAATCAATTTAGAAACATTTCGAAAACTCCTGTCACCATGCAAAATATGTACGGTACAGATGTTAAAATGTATAGGAACAAGTTTGCAAATAACATTGTTGACAGAAATATAAATGATAAGGTGAATGTAGACATGATCACAACATCGAAAAGATTATCTAATTGGTAAAACACTTTCAGATGTCGGCTGTTGAATATAGTTTCACATACAATCTTATCTCTTACAATTGGCCATTAGCAAATGTTTCCGTTGCTCAAAATAGTTTCCTCAATAATGGAGGAAAGCATGTTGTTAAAACTTGGAGTTCCTTTAACGAAGCAGAATCTCTTAAAGCCAAGTTTTACAAACTTGAGTTCTCATCGAATACGTTTTTCAATAATTTTCCAACAGATTCTGTCATAGCATCAGGACTTGATGCCAATTTTAGTTATAATATATTTTCTAATCTACTTACCAAGTTAGTTAACATTTTTGGGCGTCGAAATTATTTTTGTAATGTTTTGTTCACATTCCAGGTATGATTTCATTGCTCTCTTTCCACCACAAATGTCCCAAAACTGTACAATGAATTGGTGGGGTTCAGCTAATATTACAGAAATCAGAGGCAGAATAAAAGACAAATATCAAGATCCATCAGTTGGACAAGTTATTTACCAGCCTTTCCTTAATAAATCAGAATTTTCTTGCGAAAGAGTCAATTCGTGTTCAGGCCATGGATTGTGCGTTGCTCCAGATGTTTGTCAATGTTCGCCTGGATGGGATGGTTCCAGTTGTAGTAATTATTCATGTTCGAAAGTATACAACTGCCTGGGAAGAGGTGATTGTGTTGGTCCTGACAAATGTTTTTGTAAAAATGGTTGGTCAGGGCAGGATTGTTCTGTGGCAAGTTGTGATGAAAGAAGTAATTGCTCGGGAAGGGGCATATGTGTTAGACCAAATGAGTAAGCAAACATCAAATCAGTTAATCGACATAGCTAAACACATTTTTAAGTTTTAATTTCTCTAGAAAGTCCACATTTAACAAGGTGTTTAATATATGATAAAGTGATGTAGTGCCAACATTTGAATAAATTCCGTTGTTTTATGATCGAGAATTTTGCATAAAACATGCATATAATGGACGGAGTCTGTATGCTATGGTCTTAATTTCAGATGTATGTGCTCAGAACAATTCTCTGGATTAAATTGTTCTGAATGTAAAAGTGGAAGATGGGGTGATAACTGTGCTCTATGTCCCATTTGCAAACATGGCACTTGTAATAAAGCATCTGGTATGTGACGAGGGCATAATGAGCTAATTTATATAATTCAAGATAATTTAAAAATAAATAGTAAAATCAAATTTTAACCAGGAAAATGTGACTGTTCGTCACCAAACTGGACAGGAGAATTATGCAATGAATGTGCACCGAAGTTCTTTGGTCCCCTTTGTTTGCCTTTGGTTCGCTTTTTCAGCATATTTCCAACATCAGGTCCCGATGTCGGAGGAACAGAAATATATGTTCTTGGCAATAATCTCCCCAATGTTTCAACCTACATTTGCAGGTTTGATCATTGTCTCATTATATTGCCTTGAGATTTAAATGTAAGTCTAAATGAATTTATACTTGTATAGCGCATAACGTCAGGAGCGCTTTTTGGCAGTGCAAGATGGGTCGCGAACACAACATGTAACGGCTGATGCTTTTACAGCTAACTTGCACGCAAATGTTAAATATTAAACCCCATTTCTGGCTTTTGTTATAGATTCGATGGTGCAACATTGGCAAATGGAACCTGGTTGTCGGATGAAAAAGTTTTATGCATTTCACCACAGCACAACGCTGGTACTGTGAAAGTCGAAATATCGATAAGTCGTGATCTTGGATTTGATATTGCAAAGGTATGCACATAGATATAACAATAATTTTAGTATGGTAAATTATCGTATGATACATCATTACAATATTCTATTGATGGCTTATTTTATTATTAACTAGCTGTTTAGCCGGCTTTGCAAGTGAAAAAACTTTATAAATATTTTTTATTGATATGAATTAACACAACACTTGATTAAAAACAACATTCTCAGTTTCACCTCCTGGGGCAAGAATAAATAAATTGTTGGGCCAAACCACCATTGAGCATGCATCATAAAGTTGCCCATGTGAAAAAAGGCGATCTCAAGTCTACTCCCCAGTATTTAATAGATTGCCCATGTGACTTGTTTATAGTTATCGAGAACGCAATTCTCACTGGAAATTGCAAACTCTTGAAGTTAAACGGAAAATTTACAAAATAAAATAACAGCTTACGTACATGAATATTAATCAGCATGCGCCTAAGCTTACCAGCTTTGAAAACGGCGCGCGCGCCCTTGTGAGAATAAGCGCAGAAGGGATTTTTTTGCAATAAAACGCAAAATAATTTATCGATTTTTTTTGCAAATTAGACTAAATTGATCCCATAATCAACGTTCTTAGGTATATTTATGTTTACATTTGGGTATTATTAGTACAAAGTGGTTTTAAGTTTCCCATGTGTTTCTCGCCATTGCTTCATTATAGATAATAAATATTCAACTTTTCAATCAAGCAGAATATGAACTATAAGTTGAAATAAATATATTTTAATCACAGTTTGATTACACCTACAATCCTGTCTGTCCGCTCAGTGCTTGTGGAAGCTTAAATAATCCAAAGAGAGGATCATGTAACATGGGGAAATGCAATTGCTTTGTTCCATGGACAGGAAGTGACTGTGACCAACTAGGAATTGCGCCTAAAATTGATCTGACACAAAAAACATTCGCGATATTGGAAGGACAAACATTCGAACTACAACTCAATATTTCTGAGGTAATTTATTTGTAATAAATATTGAACTTTTCCACAGAATCAAAAATAAAGCTTATATATTTTTAAGGGAACTAATCCTGTACAATGGTCTTTACTAACATTTCCAAGTGGAATGCTAATGGATTCCTCTGGCAGGTTAACCTGGAAAAATGTCCCTGCCAGTAGCAATCCTTATGCTGTCATGGTCAAATGTTCAAACACTTTTGGGGAGAGTGTTTTAAAATTCAACGTCTCTGTCCCTCCAAGCTATACTGCCATTCTTGACGATTTATCAAAAGGACCATATGTTCAAACCAGATCAGTTCTCATCAGTGGTAAAATAATTTGGCTGGTGGACAACCCATACATAAGGAATTCTCAAATTCCAGTGATATTACAGTACGTCTAAATGTTTTAAAAAGTGTTCATTCAATAATAATTCAAATTATTTGTGAAATAATAAGTTTCAATCCAACAATCTGAAATATTTCATATGGAACGTGAAAAAAATGAAACTCGAACAGTAAAGCCACTTTAGTAACTTAGAGCAACTTAAATTTTTATTATAATTGCAACATTTCTAACATGGAGCATAACAAGTGATGCTTATGATTTTAAGAATTAGATCGAACTATGGGACAAGAAAAATAACGTTAATGACCCCACCGCTGGATACGAAAGGAATATTTTACACACGTTTTCAACCGTTTTCGTCTGAGGTCGGATTAACAGAATTGGTAAGAATTTCATTTGAATAACTGATCCTCTCACTCATATTATTAACATAATAGTAATCGTTTTAATGCTCAGCACGCTGAACACTTAAAAAGGATAAACTTGTACTTTTAGGATGCTAAACATCCCGCAAAAAGTGATGAGTTTCAAGTGCAGCAGAGTTGGACTGTTTACGGATTAAGGATTAACTTAAATCCCAGTTCAATACAAGAATACGTTGGTATTCACAGATATTCCAACTTCATGACAATGAGCAATATTGGAATAGATCCATTATCAAATTTACGAATATTGGTAAGTAGCAATATGATATAATATAAAATGACACCTACATTTGAAGTAATTAATTTTTTTCAATAGCAAGTGGATGCACCTTTCAACATAAAACTCAACAGCGAAGTTTTCTCAAATACCAATTGTTCTTTAAATGTTTTGAACTGCACAATTGCTAATTTGTCACCTGGCCAAACAATTTCTGTAAATGCAACAATCGAAGGTTTGATAAGCTCCTACATTTGTTTAATTAAGTAGCACATCATAAGAAATACTTTAAACACAATTAGTAATATAAGCAATTTAAAATTAATTTAAAAAGTGAATTAAATTTAAAATTGATTTGCAGCTCAAGAACCATATTCCGGTTACTTTGACATAGTGAGCGAAACGAAAGAAAATGTTATTGCCACATCTCAACTCACCTTCACCTTCCAACAAAAAACTCCAATTTTTAGAGTTTCTCGACCCCAAATATCAGCTTCAGTGTCAAGAGGAAGTATAAATAACGAAGAAGTAAATTTGATATGGTATTTATAGCCATAATATACATTTCAAAACGTTTTTGTTTTACCAGGTTCTTATTACAAACATTGGTTTAAAAGCGGCCACAAATGTTAAGCCACTTCTTCCAAACAGCACAATGATCTCCCTTGTGTCTTTTGCTACTAATACTTCTGTCCTTACAAATCCTCTACAACCTGGTCTGACATTAGGCTCAGGAGAAACAGCTACTCTCACCTTCTCATTCATTCCATCCATCACTGAATCTCTTGGTGATGTTGAAGGCTTTATTTCTGTAAATGCCTTAGAAACAAGAGCCACTATAAGCTTCAAGTATAATTCAAACATAATTGTGTACGCATGCTTGATGACCTAAACTTGTTATTTCAGATTCATAATTGTATCAACTAATCAGATCAATTTAACTGTGAGAGTGGAGGACGAGTATACCTATTTTGCTGAAAACAAACCATTGCTGGCAGATGCAAGGATTTCCTTGACTTCAAAATATGGGGGAGAGACGACCACAATAATTTCAGATTCTACAGGTAGGTCTAATGTTTTTAAAGTGTGCATTCTAACCCATTTCTTATAATGTTTTTGATTCTTATTTAGTCTACTATCAACCTACTTAAGATAGATTCAAATATTGATGAATTGATGATATATAACCTCAATTTTATTTATTTATTTGATTAATGTCTGTCGCACAACTAAGCTGATTTGGACTCTAACTTATAAAATAAAACGATATTGTTCAAAATAAATAAACTGTGCCTTTAATATCAATCATCCTAAACTATAAAATTAATTAATTGTTAATAAAATTATTTTTATTAGTTTAGCAATTAATCTAAAATATTGCAGGTTATGCAACGTTTAAAAATATAACAGAAGGTTACTACGTTCTCTACACATCAGCTGATAAACATTTGCCTGATTCTAGAGTAATATTTGCTTCATTTGGAGAAAACAGCCACGTGAGTGTATTTCTGCAGAGAACCGCAGTCACATACAGGTTAGAATGATAGTTTAATCAACGTTGTTGCAATAGTTACAGTATGAATCTCATCCTTTTTTTGTCAGTTGGGTGGTGAAACCAGTACCATTTGAGGATAGATATGACATAACATTAGAAGCGGATTTTACCACTAATGTTCCCATACCTGTCGTAACTATGGAACCGACTCAAATTGATCTTGATACCCTTGAAAATGGACTGGTCAGCGCAGTTCAGTTTAAAATCACTAACCATGGTTTAATAGCTGCAAAAGGTTTTCAATTTAATCTACCAGCAGCGGATTCTCATCCATTTCTTCAACTGACAATGGTATGGTCCGAAATTTGGATATTGTTTAGATAAAATTAAATATTGTGCAGTATTATATAGTTTATACTACTTTGAACCAGAATAATAGAGATATTGGAGAGGTTCCAGCAAACACAACGTTATACGCTGTAATGAATGTTTATGTCAATGAAACTGCTAGGACCAAATTTTTGCAGGAGTCATCTTCACGTAAGAAAAGAAGCATGTTAGTAGTTATTCGTTTTCTTTATGGCTTATGCCAACTACTCCTAAACACAATTGTATTTCCAGAGTGAAATGTTTCAATATGCTAATGAAGGCAGTTTATTATTATATTTGCGACAAAAAAAGATTTAACGAACTAATGACAACCCTGGACAATTCGAAAGTGTGTGACGCTGATGTTAAGCCTGGAAATAGAATAAACGGGGTTTTCAGACCATGGTTAGCACCAGCTGTTGGATGGGGGAGTGGATCGGGTAATAATTCTTTCTCTGACATGAATAACGAAATTTGCTTGTAATTTAGATTAATTCTGTTTTCCAAAGATTTAACTAAAGGTACGACAGTTGTAACTCCCGTGAACTGCAACTGCGCATTTAATTATCCATGGACCTGTTGGAAGGCTGTTAGAGCCGTTGTCAACTGTATAAAAATTTTTTACAGCGTCAATAAACTAGAAACAGGGTCTTATATTGTGAAATGCTTCACAAAATTGGACACCATCGTAAAGTAAAATCCTTGATATTTTCTAGCACTCTAATTCTATTAATATATGCAACTTATTTTTTATTTTAAGATGTGTTCAACTATTTATTGAGTGTCAGTTTAAAGGGGCTTCATCGGGAAGATCAAAAAGAAGCGCTGAATTAAGTAAGGAAGAACTGGGACCAATACTTGCTCACAGATCCATGGCCGTTTATGAGTATTATAAACTCGGCAGTGAACATATTGGAGACGATGAATGGTATGCAGAGTCTTATCACAACATTTTACCACTATACAATAATTACAAATATTAATAACAAGGTTTTACTTACTAATAATTATTAGTAACTATTACTAATACAAAAAACCATTGCAGGTTTTACCTTGAAGAACCACCAACAAGATGGTGGGCAGAGGTTTTTGAGCCAATATTTTCAGAGACGAGTGACGGAGGAACAATGGTAACAACAACAGAATTTGATAGTGTCTTGAAAAGTCCTTTACCAAGCAATGCCACGGTTGACATGGTCAGAAATTTGGTTCTTCGCTACAACGATTCATTCTATAGCTGGGAAAAAGGTGACTTGACATCGAAAGAAGGACGCATCAACTATGATAAAGTGCAACAAATTGAGAATAACATTAAAGCCTATGAGAACGAGGCTAAGCAGGTAAGTTACGATATCAGGTAAAAAAGACATTATTTTAAAATAACTTCTTAACTTGTTTAGTCAAACAAAGAAAGCATTGCTGACTGGTATATCGAAGCTGATGATAATTTCAACAATGCTCAGGAGGTAGCGTATTTATATTTAAAAAGCAACAAATCTATTCATACAATAACATTAATTGCTCCATAAAGAAACCAGAGCAAGGAGTGTGCGCCAAAGTACGCATACAAATTCAACAAAGAATGACCCTTACCAGAACAGGATTTGAAGCAACACTGATTTTAGAAAATGGAGAAACAAGTCGGCTTAGCAATATTAAAGTCGAAATTCTGATTACAACGTTTGGAATCAACTCATCTGAGGCTACAGATAAATTTGCCATAGGTAAATAATAACTTATCAAAGCGTAAATAACATATCCACAAAATAAGCAGCAACAATTAACATGTGTCTTATTTTATAAAAACCAGGAAAACCAAAACTGGAGGGAATAACCGACGTTACAGGATCTGGTGAATTGCAAACTGGCGTGAAAGGACAAGCTACGTGGCTCATTATTCCATTTTCTAGTGCTGCCCCTAAAAGCGACGTCCAATACAATGTTGGTGGAACTCTATACTACAGCATCGGAAACGAAAATATGACTGTGCCTTTGTTCCCTGACACGATAACTGTGAAACCTGATCCAAAATTGATTGTCAATTATTTCATGGAAAAATATGTTTACAGTGACGATCCATTCACTCCAAGTACAGAATATTTACAATCATCAATTTTAATCATTTAAAGTTTAAAAGCTTACTAAATTCTTATTTGTTACGACAATATAGCAATTGAGCCAGCTGTACCTTTTGTTCTTGGAATCCTAATTTCTAATGAAGGATATGGAACTGCAACATCGCTTAAGATTACATCTTCACAACCAGAAATAATTGATAACGAAAAGGGATTGCTCGTCAATTTCCAAATAATTGCAACCCAAATAAATAATCAAATTGTATCTCCATCTCTTACGATTAACTTTGGAGACATTGGACCACATTCCACTCAATCAGCCAAATGGATATTGACATGCTCCCTATCGGGAACATTTTCCAACTTTTCTGCAACATTTCAGAACACTAATCCACTTGGTTAGTTAAAACTTTTCACTTTATAAATACGTTCACAATTGTTATTTAGATCACATAATAAAAGCAGCATTTGGATTTCCCCATTAAATACAAAAAATTCATTTTCAGGAGATCCGAGACTGTCGGTGCTAGAAAAAGTCGAGTTCCACGAACTGCTGCATAGTGTCATGTTAGATTATCCATCTTCGGATTTGGTGACAGATTTTTTAATTGTCGATCCAGAAACAAAACTAAATCTTTGGCCACATCTTGTCTATGACAGTTCGAATGGAGCAAATCCTTTAAATGTTTCATCTTGCAATGCTTCAATCGCATCAGAAACTAGCACTCAAACCAGGGTAAAACACATCTTATCAATAGCTAAAATCATCAGGCTAACCTAGATTTTAAATAATCCCATATTTATTACAGATATTGGCTAACTGTACAACTGGCGGTTGGATATATTTGAGAGTTATTTCAAATGCTGTCCAGCAAATCTCAGATGCCCGAAGAAATAGTACGAAAAGAATCGACACAGAATATAACGTCTGGATTCAAACTATCAACAATAAATCATATTTACAAATCTTCGATTTCTTGCCAAACGAAGGAAGCTACTCTTACGAAATATTTTTTACAAAGATGAATTTGTATCCACCTGTGTTTATTGATGGTGTTTACAACATTAGTATTTTCGAAAGTACCGCAAGAGGCACTGAGGTTGTTCATCTTAAGGCTGTAGATCAAGATTCCGATAATGTGACATATTTGATCAGTCCTGAAACTTCACAAAACAATTTGCCATTTACTCTTGATCCCCAGACTGGAATTTTGAAAACGTCTATGTCACTAGACAGAGAGGATATAGAATCTTACAGTCTTACTGTTTTAGCAAGAGATAGTGGTTCACCACAAAAAACCGGAACAGCGTTTGTTTTGATAAATGTTGTTGATGAAAATGATAATGCTCCTCAAATTAGTGGAATAGAACCTTTAATTGCTATAGAAAGTATTGCACAACCAGGATTTATAATTGGAATCGTGAAAGTTACTGATTCGGATAAAGGGATCAACGCAGAGACGGATGTACTTCTCAAAGGTGATGCAGACATACTCAAGTACAACATTAGTTCTGGAGAACTTTCTGTTAAGATCCCTCTTACTAATTCAATTGGAGATCATGAGTTTTCCTTGGTAGCTACAGATAAAGGAACTCCACCACTGAAAGCTACCTTCAATTTTACTTTGAAAGTTACAAGAATTAATCAGTTCAAGCCCAAATTCAACCAAACCGATTATATATTCTTTTCCAATGAAACCAAATCTTTAGAGGTAATAGTAGGGCATGTTGAAGCCTATGACGAAGATGATCCAACCGAGCTTTTGACTTTTGAAATTGTTGACACTTCACCTCAGTTACCATTCAGAATAGACTCAAAGACAGGAAACATTGTTAATACTCAAGCAATTAGGTGTTCTGGAAATGGCACAAGTTATTCCTTCCAAGTATCAGTCACAGACAATGGAGCTCCTCCAACTGGTAGATTTTCCAGCACATGTAGAGTTACAATCCATGTTCTTGATGTTAACGATCATCCTCCAAAATTTACTGAAAAATCGTTTAATGTGAAGATTAAAGAAAACTCTGTTGGAGAAATTACTTTGATCACATTAAATGTTACAGACGAAGACTGTGGTCAGAACGGTTTGGTGGAATCATACGGTCTAACAGTATTGTTTCCTAACATTACAAATCCTTCCTCCATATTTAAATTGCGTGAGTTGAATGGAGGAGTTGAACTTGTTTTAATTGCATCTTTGGACAGAGAAGAATATTCAGAATATCATCTGGCAATTACGGCAACTGATTCCGGTTCACCATCACTTACTTCGTCAGCAAATATAACACTTTCAGTTGAGGATGAAAATGACTGCATCCCAGTGTTTCCACAGAATTCATCAAATATCACCATTTCTACGAACACTCCAGTTAATGCAATTGTATACACTTTCAATGCTTCAGACTGTGATGAAAACAGTATGTCTATCTTTCTTTAGAAAATGCTAATATTTAAATAGATTAATTTGCTTACATATTATTGCTTTATTAGATATTAGTTTCATTTAATGAATTATACTTATTAATCAGGTGAAATGAAGTACTCCATGGAATCAATTTCATCACATGAATCAACCTTTTTCAACTTACAAGAGGCTTCTGGAATTCTGCGTTTGAGCAAATCGCTTAAAGAACGTAACTTTAGCAGTGTATTGCTAAACATTAAAGCTTTTGATGGAAAATTCAACTCCCAACCATTCCAACTTAATATATCAATATCAGACAAGAATACATATCCACCAGAGTTTGAGCACAAATTTCAAACATTCTATTTGAATGAAACAACTCCAGTAGGATATAGTATTGCTACGTTGACTGCAGTTGATAAAGACAACCCTGTCATTTATTATGAAATTCTTGAAGGAAATGAAAATGGAATCTTTTCAATGGACATGTTGACAGGTATAGTTTTAGCAAATCCTTTTCAAATTCTGCATTACGAATTTAATTTCGCAACACCTTAATCATAGGGATATTGACACTTGTCAAGTCGTTGGATTTTGAAAGTAGAAAGTCACACAAGTTAATCATTATAGCATACGATGACACTGATAAATCCAAATCTCTAAACGGCACATCTGAGGTAGTTATACAGGTTCTGAATATAAATGAATTCCCACCAGAATTTGTAAATGTGTCAGGTGACGTGTTCATAAAAGTTGAGGAAGCAAAAGTAATTGACAAAATTTACCAGGTAATGTGTTTCTTATAATGCAATGAAATACAATCTAAATGCTTACAAACATTACCCACTTAGGTTATAGCAAAGGATAAGGACAACGATTCCATTAGCTTTTACATCACTAAAAGTGAAGATTCGTCACATTTCATGTTGGATTCATCAACTGGATGGCTGAGTGTCATAAAACCTCTTAATATGTCCAAATCATCACAAGTTATGATACAAATAGTGGCACAAGACAATGGTTAACTAATACTTAATTTGCCCACTTTTCTGATTCTGGAGTATTTACTATAAATTCCATTACAGGAAATCCATCATTGCAATCTTACCTTGCTGTTACTGTAGTCATCCTTCCATCTGAGAGAAATGTATCAACAACTCCTGTTACACATTTTCCTCTTACAACGACTACACCGAATCCGAATTCTGCGACACCAATATACATAACTCTCTTGTTCTATGTGAATGTGATTCTTCAACACTTTTGGAATAATTTTTTCTGAGACATCTGGAATGATTCAAATTCGTATTTTAATTATTTGATGCTTTAATCGTAATAACTATTGATAATGTAAAAGGACACACATTTTTAAATTAAAAGTTATAAAGTAACCAAAACTTACATAATCAGCGTAATCATGCTTATGGAAATAAAGGAGGTCGATAAACCAATCATCGTCTGCTTTTGAAAGCCGAAAACATTGCAATGAAAATGTTTTATTTAATTACTATTTATCTGTTTATTTTATTAAATAAATTAAATAATTTTAATTTCAAAACAAATATTAAACTTATTAATTAACTGTTGACGAATTAAACTTTTTAGATTGTATATTGTAATCAAACATTTTGTTTCAGTTTAAAATAGCCGTAATTTTAGTCAAACATTAACCAAGTGTTTTCAATTTGCAAAGTAATTCAAAAAAAAGAGTTCAAGTCTTGAACGCTACGAACTGGTGATTATTATTTTTAAAACAGCGCCGGGCTTTAAGAATTTCATGCTAACGATGTTCCTTTGAGTTATTCGACAGATAAAATTTCATGCCGGTGTTTAGTAAAAGTTCTTGAAATCAGGGAAACTTTCCCCACTTGGAATAAACTGAAATAAGTTAGAAAAATTAGGATTAAAAATTTAATTGCATTTTATAATAATTCCTATAAGGTCTAGGATTTCAAATTACAACAAATATTTAAAATAAAATTATGTTCGCAGACCGCCATCTCTCTCGGTATTAAATTAAATTCTAAATGGCCCGCAAGATCTGAATCTTTGAAAGAGCATCTGTGAATATCTCGATCTGAATGAACATCTAAATTTAATGCTATGAGCTTATACAAACGTGTTATGAATTTTGACTTTATTCTGTCTCTTACGTTTTTGACTACTGTACAAAGTAAAAGTTTAACTGAATGTTTGGAAGAAATTGACCTGAGTGTTATTGATGCAATAGAAAACATAAACATAAAAGCGCCCACTAAGCTACCTTGGAATTCCTCAACATTGAAACTGAGATGACACAATTAATCCAGACTGGAAAACAATTTTCATTTGAATTACACATAAATGCAAAAGACTATTTTAAGCGTCGTCACTGATATAGAGTGGCACCGTTGCGATTTGATGACAAAGCTGCATCTCGTTTGGGCGATTCAAGGAAGTTTTGGATCCACTAATAAATTATTTTAAGTCGAACGTGTTACTGTGTGTAAATCAGCGGTGCACAACCTATTTTGATCAAGGGCCAAAAATAGAGTTCGGAGAACCTCCGGGGGGCGAACGAATGAGACCATGTAAAATAGATTACAAATTTCATACCTCATCAACATCAAGGCAACGAAAACAATAAGACACATGTACAGAAGAATAAAGACAAAGTTGTGAACTTGATGGGCTGATGTTCACAGTAAATCTTGACAGTTTTAAGTTAATGACACGCCGTGACAGCTAAGGCTGCATGTCTGCAACAATCTTGACGGCTGGTCGAGGGCCTGATGTGGCCCGCGGGTCGGAAGTTATCGTGTAAAAGATAGATTTTATGTATATTATTCGGAATACATTGCTTATTTTAATGTACCACGACTTTTGCGCTATTAAATTTTATCAATGTTTTTGAGTTGGTCATAATAGTTCCTGTTAGCGAGTAATAGCTATCGACAAAATATTTAGTTAATATTTATTTGAGTTTGGAAAAACTGTCCTTTATGCCCTCAAACTATTTTGCCTTCGGTACGTAACTGCTTGAAAGATTCGCATTAAGTTGCTTAATTGATAAATTAACCATCAGATGATTTTCTGCCAAATTCAACACATTCGTCTCTTAAATAATTCACCGCGTTTTAGTCTTCCAAACTTTCCAGTTAGATTTAATTAACCATGTTGGTCGTATATTTTGAGAGACTCTCGGCAGTAAATTTGTGGAGAATCACTTTAGCGAGGCGTTTCAATGGGGCAGGTTTAAAAGTTAAGGATTTAAGTTCTTTTTATCCGAGCCCATGTAATTTCAGTTAATAATTCCTTTGAAGTGTTTTACAACAAGTTATTTCAGCGTCGTCGGTAATCATCACTGTCGACGTAAAACCTTTGCGCAATATAGAGGTGAATTAAAGCGCAACATTAACTACGCTAAAAAAAGGATTAATAGTTTTAATACTACTATTAATAATAGCAGTAATAGCTGATTAGTTTAACTACGCTTGCTTGAAACACAAAGTCACAAAGTCAACCCGATTCAAATATCACACCAGAATGCCCGCCCTCCCACCAGAATTTCTATCCCACGTTTAACATCCTATGGTCATAAAATCACCATCAGCGAAGTCATCGCTGGTGTCACGCTGCACTTCAACAACGCCGTTATCAACTTCATTTCCATTCTAAACAAGGACCTCACGTGATTCTAAGATCCTTGTTCGAGCAGAGATTATTCAGGACGATGCTGCAGGATGAATTCGTCGATAGGATCGAACATAACCAGTCTAGGCGTCCTTTCAAAGTTCATCGCTCGACGACCTTCTTAAGACGTGCGGCATAGACGTTGATGAGGTTGTAAAAGTGGACCTGAAGGCTTAAAAAATGCAGACCTCGAAGGAAGGAAATTACCCCGACGACGACGATGATGATGAACTAATGATGATGAACTGATGATGGTGATGGTAGTGATGATTGCGATGATGTTGATGATATTATATATAAAGGCGATATGGAGTAAGAAGATGACAATTAGTGGGGTCGCTAATGATGGTGGTGACCGTAATGATGATGGTGATGATGATATTAATGGCGCTGTAAAAATGATGACGATTATAGTGAAATGACAAAGTTGTGATGACAAAATCATGAGTCATGTCGTAGAACTTGCACATTTCATCCGAGCTTTTACATCAGTCGAAATTGGCAATAATTACAGTTATTAATATCACAATTATTTTTTGGGTACAATTTGGATTCAGCTGATGAGGCTTCCTTAGATAAAATCTTTATGGTAATCACTCACTCGTTTAAGTGATGGCATGGTTAGCTTGGGATTAAACCGAGCCCTCTTCAATGGATACTGCGGTCGATATGGGCTTAATCCAATCCCCTGCTTGCATGTTTATGCCTTTTATAATTTTGCCCCGTACTGTTACTATTACAATTTTTTTTAATTTGTTGTCCTAAAATTTTAAATGCTAAAAGGTTTTGTTGAAAATATTTGTGTGATTGAAATATTTGTAGTTAATATTTGTATTTAGGAATGGTCAGCCTAATACCAACTAGAAGTAACCTTTTTTAGCATGTCAGGTTGTCAGGAGGCGTAGAGGCTGATTTATGGGCCTCCCCAAACCAGGCTGCACCTGGGCGTCCGACGGATAAACCCGATCCTGATTCTCTGATAGGCGTTTATCTAGACAAAATTGTGTAATCTAACTTGGAGATGTATTTCAGTGATTTAAAATTCTTTATTCAGACCAACGTCATGGTGAACGTTACATTTCATGGTCGACATCATTAAATAAATGGTTATTATTAAATATCGTAATTTTTTTATTTATTAATCCCTCTCATTACTTAATGATAATTTTATCATAAACACTATCTTTTATGCAAACAAAACTATTAAATGTGGTTTCATGCATCTTGAATTACATTTATTTAATTTTTTTTCTAAAGTTCTATTTATCTTTCCACTGGTAATTAATTGAAACTGAAGTCCAAAGAGACATTGAAAAATCTTTAACAGTTTCTTTTGATTCCTTTTAGTTTTACTCGGGTTCATGGATTATAAGCAGGTGCTTGATAGAAGATGATAATTGGAGATTGAATTGCTGGATAAGTTTGTTTAATGAGTCAGGTCAATGAGCGATGAGCAGATCGAGTGAATTGATGGAGAGGTGAATGAGCCGGATGAATCCATGCATGGATTGATAGATCAATAGGATGGACAGATGTAACGGCATCAGTTGAATATTGGGATGGAAAGATAGAACTCCAGAAAAAAACGAATGAATCACAGGTGATTTTTGTTTTTGTCGCCTAAATTTTTTGTTCGAAGTTTTACGATTTCATTTGAACTCTTTTTGCCTGCTGAGTTTAAATTGAGTTTAGACTCATTTTGCCGGATTTAATTCAATTTTATTCCAAGACTTTTTCAAGGAGATACGATTTTATTTTGCCATGAAAATTAAAACCAAACAATTCCAAAGAGAATAAAGGAGACACGGAAATAGAATTAGTTTGGAGGAATTGAAGTTTAGACAAAGCTTTTCAACTTTTAACATCGCTAGATAATCCAATACAGCCGGCATTTATCGACATCATTATCGTAATCATCCTCCGCATCACCACTGCAACCTGAATGACCGGAGATAGGGCCACCATCACTATCATCATCATCATCGTCGTCGTCTTGGTCTTCTGAAAACAGTCTTAGAAAGAAGATGGATGATGCCATAGAATCCATGCAATTGTTGTGGCTCCATTCTGCACCAATTTGAGCACAAAAGAAGCCAGGGAAAAATATGCGGTCAGTGCCTGCTTGTTATTTATTTCGATGTTGTATGATATTTGCAATGCTAATGATAATGATTAGCGTATTTATTAATTAATTACAATTAAGACGATATTATTAAGAATCTGTTTAATATTAATAGCCTAGAAGGCTATTTATTATTATTATTATTATTATTATTATTATTATTATTATTATTATATTATTATTATTATATTATTATTATTATTATTATTATTATTATTATTATTATTATTATTATTATTATTATTATTATTATTATTATTATTATTATTATTATTATTATTATTATTATTATTATTATTATTTATTATTATTATTATTATTATTATTATTATTATTATATTATATTATTATTATTATTATTATTATTATTATTATTATTATTATTATTATATTATTATTATTATTATTATTATTATTATTATTATTATTAGTATTATTATTATTATTATTATTATTAAATTGAATTGATTGATAATCTATCTAAATTACAATTTCGGCTTTTAAGCATTCTCCAAATTGACTCAAGCTCCGATGTTTACGCTTCCTCGGACACAAATCTCCTTGGCAACGCCCCACTTGTTTATGGAGCAAGGGGCGGGAAACGGTGATGGGAGTAGGCGTTAAAACCTGGAAAGGAATTGAAAAATAAAGGCCCAGCACACCCCTGAGATTTTAGGAAGAGGAAAGCGTAAAGATAAAATAAGGATGATTTTGCTTTGTCAATGACTTGTTCTGCAAATAGTTATTTCGGAAATAAATCGGTTTCATGATCATCAGTATGATGATGATGATGTTGATAGTGTCGGTGATGATAAATGGCGAACAAATTCAATAATGAATCCAATAAAATAATTCTTTTGTTGTTGGCTTTGAAGTTCCACTCTTTTGTATTCTCAGGAGCATAACAGCGTGATTCAAAGCATTGTACTCGGATTGTATCCGGTCTTCAATATTGTAGTCGATACCATCTCTTTCGCAATTAACAAGCCACAAATCTTTCCTAGGGTTTCGTTCAAGCATCGAATCTCGTCCGTTGATTCTGTCATTTACTTAGCGCCAAGATTTTTAAAGATGCCCTCTAGGGGCAACGCATTTAGAAACTGAACGTTGCTTGATTGCTCCGCATGAAGCTAAATGTAAATCTTGAATTTATCTGCATATTTCAGATTTGTAATAAATTGGATTTGTAATAATTTGAAATATTTTCATCGATTTATTAATTAATCATTAACAAACGAATTAAATTCATCGACTCTGAATTGATAATATTTTATGAGATAATATTTATTTTAAAATTCATTAAAATTAAAATTCACTTGCTATAATAGCAACACCAACTTTCATTCATCAATTGTTGCGAAGTTGTTCAATGTAAAGTTGAAAAGGTTTTATCCAATTAAGGAACATCATTTAATAATTAAATAGCAGGAATTGATTAAGTAACTTTAATACTAATAGTAGCTAACATTAGCTTCTTTACAGTGTTTGGTCAAGTCCTAAAATGTCTTGCTCTTGAGAATAAGATTAATCACATGAGACATCAAGACAAGATCTTAATGAAAGGATGTATGTTTGACCTTTCGAAATTAAATGTTCCTTGAAGGATTAGTTGCATTTTACCAACTCCTTCTGTTATTATGGAAAGCTAAATGATCTTTTATTCAATTTTAAATAACCAATTTATTTAATTATTTATCAGATGAAAAAATATTTGTCGAAATTAATTTGAAACCTAATCTGAAACCTTCTATCTCAAATTATGTCTTCAAGTATGAGGATGAGTTTCATAAAACATTTTGGGAAATATAAAAAATAAATTTAAAATAACATTTAAAAACAAATTAAAAATTGTCACCAAAAGAATTTATAATGGCATCTGCTTGGGTTTCTTCCAAGCGAAAGTATTATCTATGCATAGTTGTTTATTCGTAATGAAGTCAGAATTCCCTTTATGGCAATAGGATGAATTGTGCTTAAATTATCTTAATTATCTTATATTTTAACAAACAAAACTCATTGAAAACCTAATTTAAGATCATGAAGATGACGATTAAGATAAATAATAATAATAATAATAATAATGCCAATACAATATTCGGCGCATTAAAATATCTTTAAATCAACAAAATGCCTTCAAGTACGACGAAATGTCTTCAGTACAAGGAGATCATCATCATCATCATCGTCATCGTCATCATCGGCAGAAGAGAAAACTTTTAACCCGGGAGCCAAAAAATAATGACCAAGTTATTTAATAAAGTTCCAATATAGCTCGGTGCCTATTATTATTTATTATTACTGTTATTATTATTTGTATTTGTTTTTACATTTTTGCTATAATAAAAATTTCATTTCATTGAGAAACTAAATAATAATAACTTAATAATAATAATAATAATAATAATAATAATAATAATAATAATAATAATAATAATAATAATAATATATAATAATAATAATAATAATAATAATAATAATAATAATAATAATAATAATAAATAATAATAATAATGATAATGATAATGATAATAATAATAATGATAATGATAATGATAATGATAATGATAATGATAATGATAATGATAACGATAACGATAACGATAACGATAATGATAATGATAATGATAATGATAATGATAATGATAACGATAACGATAACGGTAACGGTAATGATAATGATAATGATAATGATAATGATAACGATAACGATAATGATAATGATAATGATAATAATAATAATATGATAATGATAATGATAATAATAATAATAATAATAATAATAATAATAATAATAATAATTAATAATAATAATAATAATAATAATAATAATAATAATAATAATAATAATAATAATAATAATAATAATAATAATAATAATAATAATTTTAAATTATTAAAAATATGTCACAAATACTTACATTCAACTCAACTAGCCTCTTAAAACTTCTTTGGAGCCAAAAGAATCCAAGTTTACTTAAAAAACGATTTGCCATTGTTTCTAATTTACGACCAAATAAATCTTAAAATCACGTAATGTAGAAATAAACAACAAATAGCGGAATCTTAAGTTGTCTGGCATTTAATTGAAACGAACGCTTATTTCTTTGTTCTAAATACGATTAAAAATTAATACGAATAAGACAGAAAGTAATTCTAACGAATAAACGCTTTTCAAACGACGTTACACTCAGCACTACCTCGATAGCACGCGAGAGGTTATAAAATGACCAAAATCCTTTCGTCGCTCGAAGATTCCGGTGTCGATGCTCATCCTCATTTCTGCTTTTGCTTTGACACTTTTTGATTAAAACTCTTGCATGTATAGACAGTCGACTCAGCTTAAAAGCTCTTGGTAGTTTGTCTCGAAGAATTCAGACGCATCAAAGGTTAGTCATGCTTCGTTTTATTTTATTTTTTTTTAGTTTTGCTGTTTTGCCAATGAGGTCAAATCAGTTGATTCCCAATCAGATAAAAGACTGAATGGCAAGAATTATGTTAAAACCTTTATTTGGAGAAGTACGCAAGCAACGAACGTCGTCAGATAATATGCGAGTTGCTTCTTGTAATTTCTTGTAAAGTGCCAGAAAATGTAATATCGTCCTCGTAAATCAATTTCTTCGGGACTTCTGTTCCCAGCAGTTTATTAACAAGATAATATTGTCGTAAATTTTAATTTTGCCATGTTTCTGCCAAACTTGTTCGCGGAAATTTTGAACTGAAATTATTATTAGAAAGAATTATTATTATTATTTAAAATTATTGTTAGTGGAAAGAAGTTACTTACTTACTTTAATATCTTGCGATGGGCACTCGTCTATTTCCAGATGTTTTTCCCCAACTATAACAATATTATTATTAGTGTTATGTAATTAATTATTTTAATAAATAATAATATTAATAACTTTTTTTAGACTGTTAAGAATGACACGAAAAAGTTTGATTTAAATTTGAAAAATGAAAACTTTTGAAAAACTTCATGATTTTCTTTGTGCACCTGCCATAAATTATCGGGTGTAAAATGTGTGATCTCAAATAAGATAGTAATTTGTAATTTCAGTAAATTCTATATAAAAAAAGATTAAAAGAAGTTCAATCTGCAACTAGTTTCAAAAGTTCATGAACTTTAAGACGAGTTTTGTTTTCAATTAGTTTTAATTTTTTTTTATATCAATTTATGCATATTTTAATATGGTATTGCAATTATCATTTCAATATTTCCTTGAATTGATTTATTTCAAATAAGGCGAAAAATGTTGACAAATTATAAAAATATTTCCACTGAATAAATATTGGTGTTAAGAGTAAAAGCAGGAGCAAATATTGCGACTGAATCACAAATGTAATACCATTCGGAAGCGCGTGTGAGTGATGTGACTTCACCATTTGCCTGTCACAACGAACACAATCATGTCAACAAGGATTTCTCACTGCTTCTTAAGAGTTTAGCGCATTAAAATATAACCATTATCGCGCTAAGTTTTCCGCTTAAAAACCTGACAATTATTAAAGAATGATATTTAATGGCTCTACCCGCAAATACAAAACGTTGTTAAAACATTCATAGAAATATTTGATCGAGATTGATTCCTCACCGCTTCGTTTATACGTCAAGAATCTGGTGCCAAATATTGCTCAAAGTGAACTAGAGGGAACCGAAAAAAAAAATACTCCAAAGAATGCTATTTATGAGTTCCGACCCTCGAACAAAAAATGACGAAAAATGGCAAAATGACGACTATTTTGACTTATGAAGATATGAAAAAAATTCAGCTGATGTTCTCTTTGAACTTTCAGTTTGAATAAACTTTACTTTACCTGGAATCAGCCAAAAGTGCTTAACATTTGAAAGGAAACATGCAAAGCGAAAGGTGTGGCTTCATCAATTAGTTAGCCACTCGATCATCTTAGTGGCGATTGATCGATTAAATTTAATATTTTTTAGAAGAACATTTCTGCAACCTAAATTCATTAACGTTAATAGAAATTGTTTTTTATTTTAAATTAAATGTTTTGTAATTTTTCATTTTTTTAGGAAACTTTTAAAAGTCGCTCGTAATTTTCAAAAGGTGATTTCCAAAAGGCTCATCTGGGAAGTGGATGACATGCGATAAAATTGCCAAAAAATTGTAAAAGATATTAAATAAACAATTGCAACTTTTATTATAGATAATATAGCATATCTTAATATTATTTATTTATTTATTTATTTATTTAATCTGTCGAAGGGCTAAATAGCCACTGACACGACCACCCTCAGCAAAAATGATACAACCAGTCAACATCGAGCGAGGAAAAGCAGGTTACAGATTAGTCGGTAATTGATAAAAATTTTGAAAAATCAATCTCTAGGATTAATGCTCTGAAACGGGAGAAAGTGCTAGCAGATACCACCGCGTCTGGTAGGGAATTCCAGTACAGCAACAACTCTGTTCAAAAGAACATTTTTAGCGGTACTTAGCTGAGCACTTCCCAAAAATTTAAAATTAAAAAAAAAAACCAAAATTTAAAAGATCACTTTTCACGAGATCATTCAGTAATTTAAACAAAAAGTATAAATCAGTATAAATTAAGCGTTTATGTTCAAGGGTTTTGAGCTAGAATCTTAAGTCTGGCTGGATATGGCTAGTGACGAAGGCTGGGAATTGCCTTTGTGAATCTTCTTTGTACTGACTCAATTCATTTAACAAGGTATTTGAGGTGGGGATTCCATACAGGAGAGCAGCACTTTAGTATAGGTCTAACATATGTGCAAAAGCCTTTTATTAGAGTGTTTAGGTTTCTAGTAGAAAAAGACAATAGAATCAGTTTGGATATGGTTGATGCCTTTTTCACGATATTATCAATGTGTTTGTCAAAGTGGAGAGAAGAATCAATGAGCACCCCTAGATCTCAAACTATGTCAACTCTTGTAAGCTTGTTGCTATTAATGAAACATTCACAAGGGTTAAAACTTGTTCTGCAGCCAATCAGTGAGAGAATCTGGCAAAGAAAGTTGCAACTGCCACTTATCACTCCATTCTGCTATCCTGTCAAGAGAATATTGTAGTAGGGATGGAGACTTATTGTAAAGCCTGAGTTGACAAAAGTGCTGGATAGATCATTTATAAAGAGTAGAAATAAGGCTGGCCCTAGAACACTGCCCTGAGGGATTCCACTTGTGACAGAAACTTCATCAGAAATAAATCCATTAATATTGACTCACCTTTTTTTTGGACCTCCATTTAAGAAAATCCATGAGCCAACCATTCAGATTATCACTAAAGCCAAGTTGTATATCTTATTCATTAGTTTAACATGTGAGACAGATTCGAATGCCTTACCAAAATCCAAGTAGATGATGTCTAAGTTTTGCTTGTTCTGTAAGGCATCAGTCCATTGTTGGGTGCATTCGAGGATGTTGGTAGTGGTTGATCGAGCTGGAATAAAACCTTGCTGGCTTCACTCTATTTAGGTTGTGGTGTAACAAGTATTTCATAACAAATTTGTTGATTATTCTTTCCATAGCTCTGCAGCAAGTTGATGTAATTGATATTGGTCTATAATTTTCAGAAGATATGGTGGGACCTTTCTTGTGAATGGGTGACCAAAGCATGATTATTATCATGGCGATAGCAGCAGAAACATGTGCAATGTAGATTATACATTTTAAATTGGGCAAATTAAATTAAATTAAAAATTGTTGTAAATTACGCATTGTAAATTGCTTATTTGTAATTTTTGCACTGTAAACAATGCAATGTGAATTGTACAATGACGAACGTCGCCCGAAATCTTGCTCAGTCCAGTTTGGATTTAGTGAGTAAGATGCCGGGAAAACAAAATATTGATAACATTGACCTATGACCCGGTTCAAAAAGGTCAGCCATGACTTTCTGTGCATTATTGCTAATCAGGTCTCTTGAACCATTTTTTTTTGGCAGTCAAATATGGACGAAAATAATCCTCTTGAGAGATTTCAGCCCTTCCTAATCCCAAATAAAAAGCGAAATTTATTGGCTCTTTTGGGAAAACATGTTCATAGATTGAGAAGTTTTATTTGTACTGAAAACTAATTTTTATTCTTTATATTTTTATTTCTTGATTGTGCTGCCTGGACTGCAGAGCGTCATTAACGTTCATCAATTAGTAAGTAATTTTAATTGCAAATAAGCAATGAAATATTCGTTAAAAAAAACTCTTCGCATCTCCTGCGAGTTTGAAACCGTGGAACTGAGGATTTGCATTCACATCGACTCGGAGTTGCCCTCCAAGGAATAAGGAAGAAGTTGCAGCCTCCTCAGCATCAACAGACATTCATTTTGATTCCTTCTTTTCAACTCTCTGATTTTCCTTCCGAAGCAAACAATCGCTCCAATTGTGTACCTGAGGAAATAAGAAACAGATGGAAAAGTGATTACGCACCTGCTGCTGAGAACTTACAAAAAGCCGTGAGAATGGTTTGACTCCATTCCAAGAGTAGAATGATCGGCAAACTGTAAAATCCAAAAATGCTTCCGTGAAACGATTACGATCTTGGAAATCAAAGTTCTTTCTTAATAAATATTGATTGATTTTGAGTTTTTGGTTGATGATTATATGAGTCAACTAAGCAATATTTAATGAACAGCGTTTAACTTATTAAATAAAATTATTAATTTATATACCACCGTGATTTCATAACAATGATAATATTAATAATATTTATTCAGTCAGAAGCGAAATAATTTCTAAAGAAAAGATGATTTGAAATATTGGACAATCATCCGGTATTTATTTTGGAGTTCTCGGGTGCATAATGAGTTCGCACGGAAAGAGAAAACTATTGCCTAATTGCAACGTAATAATAATAATAATAATACTAATAATAATAATAATAATAATAATAACTAATAATAATAATAATAATAATAATAATAATAATAATAATAATATAATAATAATAATAATACTAATAATAATAATAAAATAATAATAATAATGATAATGATAATGATAATGATAATGATAATGATAATGATAATGATAATGATAATGATACTGATAATGATAATGATATGAAATGATATGATAATGAAATGATAATGCTATGATATGATAATGATAATAATAATAATAATAATCATAATACTAATAATAATAATAATAATAATAATAATAATAATAATAATAATAATAATAATGATAATGATAATGATAATGATAATGATAATGATAATGATACTGATAATGATAATGATAATGATAATGATAATGATAATGATAATGATAATGATAATGATAATGATAATGCTAATGATAATGATAATGATACTGATAATGATAATGATAATGGTAATGGTAATGATAATGATAATGATACTGCTAATGATAATGAAATGATAAGATAATGATAAGATAATGATAATGATAATGATAATGATAATTAATGAATGATCATGATAATGATAATGATAATGATAATGATAATGATAATGCTAATGATACTGATAATGATAATGATAATGTAATGATAATGATAATGATAATGATAATGATAATGATAATAATAATAATACATAATAATAATATAATAATAATAATAATAATAATAATAATAATAATAATAATAATAATAATAATAATAATAATAATAATATAATATTCATAATAAAAAAAAATAATAATGTGACTCTTACATAAAAAATGCATAAATATAATACCAACGTCATGAAAATTATTACAACCAATATAATTAACGACTCTAATTAATTTTCTGGTTCGACGATGCATTATGTAAAGCATATTACACTTCTTCACCATCACACACCAGTTCTTCAGGATCAACTTTCAACTTCGAGTTAAGATAAGTGGAATCTAGTTCTTCAATTTCGCATCAAAACTCGCGAGAGTTTCACGATAAATTACCTTGCGTGTAAGTTAAGAACACTTCAGCGCATCAGCGTCCAACATAAATCATGATCTGCGTACATCAAAATCTAAATTCGAATTTACTGACCTTAGAGGTTTATTCATGTGATGCATGATTTATGAACACATTTTGTAACTTTTGAATTATTAAAAATTTATTTGTAAAATATATTCCGATAGTCTGCAGGTTGACTTGCAAGATTTCAAACGGCTTGAAGTTTTCTTGGGTTAAAAACAAATTTTTGTTTTGATTTACATTTACGACCAATTTTTAAGATATCAACTTCAAAATATAATTCTAAAATATGAAATAAGCAAACAAATAAATAAATAAAAGGATTTGTTAACAAAAACATGTTATTCTGAATCGCCGTTAGCTTCTAGTCCATTAAGAAAATATGCTGTCTTAAGAAGCTTTTTCCATGTACCAGCGTTTGAAATAACAATGTTTGCAGATTGTAGGAAAATAAATACGAAACAAATGCGATTTAAAGCGATAAACAACATTCAATTCGCAAAGGCATGCTTAAAGCTAAGATAAACTCGATGTTCCATTTTCCAGCGAAGAATTTCATTCATTTTATATGAACCATATTGCGGAAAGATCACGTACATTTTAAAATGAAACATACAAATTAAATATCACGTGATATCAATTTCTTTTAAATTCCTTCCTTAGTATTGTATTATACTTTCGAAGTCCTGAGGAAAGGACACCCTCGGGGAGTGGCCAAACTCTCCGCACCGGCCCCCCGTCAAAACATCCCCGTCAAAACAGTCCAGGATAAAATAGCCCCGACAAAACAGACCGGTGACAAAATAGGGGTAAAATTGGTTCATTGTGGATTTGTTACATGTCCACATGACGTGATGATAAGGTGAGTCCGATAAGGTGATTCACTTTGTGTGGCTCGAATATGTTGAAAATCAATTGATAACATAGATTAAATTCCAATTCAAAAAAACCTCATAATTGTCCGTATAACTTACAATATAAGTTCAATATTACTCAATTTTATACATAACATCACTTTAATATATACAAATGTCCTGTAAAATTTCAAAAAAATATTTAACAAGTAGAACTTATAAAATATATAAAATAACATTTTTAATTTAATATAATTCAACATTAGGGCCGCTTGAAAACCACAAGCACACCCTTACTTAGATCCAATAAAACTTGAATTTTGATTGAGGCCCTCAAACAAGCACTTTGTCCGTTCCCCGGGACTTGAAAAGCGAGTTGATACCCAGACGCCCTGTCCGTTACTCTAAAGTTTAGGGTATTCAAGTTGTGTCTAAACTGTCTGCACTTGAGGATCTGGCAATGTAAATAGCTCTGCTATTGTAAAACACCCTCGATTTGCAAGCAGTATTCTGAATAAGTAAGCCGCAGAAAAAGAAGCTTGAGTATTCAGGTCTTTTGAATTTTTTGTCCTACTTTGATTTAAACATAAATAATCCTAAAACATGATTGCACAATTTAACCGATTTTAATAAATTGATTTTGCAAAATGCCAATAAGAGTGTGATGAGAGTATCCTAAATATTGCACATATAATATTCCTAATGGTCTTTAAATAATACTTACTCCTTATAGATGGTAAACTGTCAGATCAAAAAAGTTGAAAACACAACTTACCCTAAGTACTGCTGGGGAACTGGCAATGCCAGAAATTGTAGCATCAGTCACGACTTCAACTGGAGCAACATCATCAATCTAAGGGAAGGGCAGAGCATCTCTTGGACATTAGGAGATGGTGTCTTCTACAGCTTTCCAAACACCAGCTGGATAAACCACACTTCCAATAACACCTCGCTCTACTTCTCTCTGTTATATCCGATCAATTCCAGTTCCTTCCAGAATCTTGAGTTTTCAGTTTCTACAATGGAGGCCAGTAAAAGCTTTCTCATGCATTTCAGTCAGCTTTATCAGCAGTATCACGGCTATGCCAGCTTCCTAGTCTGCTTGTTCGGGATAGCCGCCAACCTCATCAACATAACTGTTCTTACGAGGAGGAATATGACCAGTCCAACAAACTTCATATTGACAGCTCTGGCAGTATCTGATCTTATGACGATGATCTCCTACCTGCCCTATGCTGTGTACTTCCATTTTGTTTCTGCCCCTGACAAATCCTTGATACATCCTGAAGGTGAGTTCAATGGGTGCTGGAATTGCTTGGAAGTTTGAATTAGTTTTTCATTGTTTGATTTTTTCTCTAAAAAAAAAACTAATTATTTTTTGTTTAATTTTCTTTAATTCTACTTCAACATTGGATATTCTTAAATATTTGACATTAAGGAATAAACGTGTGTGATGTTTATTTCAAATTAATTTATTTTTTAAAGCACTTTTGATGACAAAAAAATGTACCTGAGTTTGAACTTTTCGATTTTGCATATTACTAAAATATCATTTTTGTTGAGTTCACGAAGTGCGGTTGCTTGAACTGATTAGAATTTTTCAATTACTACGATATTAGATGAAAAAACTTTCATAGATATAGGAAATGTTTTGTTACAATAGTAATATGGGATAGTTTGAATGATAATGTAACCGTTTAAGATATTGCATTGATTATAGCATTATAGATTGTAATGCCTGAGCTATGTTTTTTTAAGAGTAATTTGAATGAAAATTAAGTGAAATAACTGAGGTTAAACAAATTTGGTCCCAAAAAGTGTTTAAAACATTAAATTTTGTGGTCTCTTCATAATGAACATTCGATGAAATAAACAGGTGCAAGGGGTCTTTTGAGTTCTTAAGTCTACATCAGAGACTAATTTTAACATCATTTTAAATTATTTAAAATTCATTTTAAATTTGAATTTTATTAACACAATCTTTAATTTGCATCAAAAGACTTCTAAGCTTTTGGAAATAAAAAAATTATTTTCATAAATAATTTCTTCGTTTTTGTTGTCGGCAGTTTAAAATAAGTGAAGGTCCAAAGTGCAAAATTAATGATGACATCTCAGAATTACCAAACAAAGGGGTAACAAATTCTTTATTTGCAGGAACAATGTTTCTTTTTACTCCAAATACAACATAAATCGAGAAAGCCAATTAAAGAAATTATTAATTAATATAGTTAGTTAACTTTTGGTGAATCTATTGTACTAAATATCTGGAATTGATGAACACACCAGTTTCAAGGTTCCACAGGATTTTAGAAGAAAGAAGGCAAAATAAATGTTTTCGCAATTTTCGTTAGACCAAACAATTCTTTCGAAAGTTGTTTACTAACATTGATTACTTGACCGTTTCTTTATCTAGAAATATACAAAGTCCAGAGTAGTTCAAATAACATAGGAGTTCCACAAAAGATGTCAGCGAATTCAATTAGGTTTTAGGCACTCAGCACTAACCAAACAAATTTCTTTTTCAGATGGTTAATATTTAAAAAAATTGTTTTTAATAATAACAACAACAATAGCAATAATAATAAGAGTATTAATAATTAAGTAATCAGGTGCCACTAATCTGCCCCTTCCGAAATTTTAGATCTGTTTCGTTGAACATTTCCTAAAAAGACAAGGTGTATTTAGCGACTAATTTACTACATCATCACACCTTTAGTTACATTATGTAACCCATGTTAACAAATAAATGAAGGATAATTATTTACTGTGATTTCAGTTGATGGATAGCGATAGTCCATGAATTCCGAGTAAAACAGAACTGAAAATTCATAACATTTTGAACTGGTCAGACGGATTAATTGTGAAATCTGCCACCAATGTTTTTCCAGTCTGAAAAATCTCCTAAGCGATTTTTTTCGTGGCATAGGAAAGTGCATTTAACAGACAGAATTCCCCGAGGCTTTCAATATCCATTGAGAAAAAAATGTTCCGGAATGTGGTTTAAGCAGTGCAAGTGTAATATAATAACAATTTATTAGTTATTAATAAAATGATAACCACTTTGTTGTTGTAATTAGTCAACATGTTAATGAGCTGAAAAGGAAACGGAATGGTTTTATATTGTGCAGCACGAATCTTGAAAGATATTGGATTGAAAATCCAACGCAACCAATTTTGAAACCGAGCAACAGAGAATGGTCTCGCAATACTTCAAAATTCTTTATAAATCATGTTATACCTTCTTTTTCACGCGGCGAATAGATTTGAAAATAATTCTCAATTAAAACTAACTGTAAATAATAATAATAATAATAATTAATTTGTAAAGCGCCATGTGCATAGCGTCAGAGGCGCCTTGTGTCTTCGCTGTCCCATGAAGTCCTGAAGAGATGGGTCTTCAGGTGGCGTTTGAAGAGCTCCAGGGATGACGGTGGGTCTGTTCCAGACAATAATAATCTCAGCTCTAATCGAAGCATT
This sequence comes from Whitmania pigra, assembly GCA_021613335.1. Classification (NCBI taxonomy): domain Eukaryota; kingdom Metazoa; phylum Annelida; class Clitellata; order Hirudinida; family Haemopidae; genus Whitmania; species Whitmania pigra. The sequence continues at coordinate 900,797 of JAJTWR010000269.1, read as the reverse complement.
TAATCAACTTCGATTGGTGGCTTGAATAGCAAAATGGATTCCAAAGTTCAGTATTTCTGATTCTATTATCAGAAGAATTTGTGAGCATTTGATGTCCTTTCTTTAAAGATATCTACCAAAAGAACCCCTGATGTCTGATAATTGTGCAAGACATTTTCAGGTCATTAAAAATAACTAAAAAATTAATAATATTATTTTATCATTATTTATTTTATTATTATATATTTTGTTAATAATATTTGATTTTTAGTAAGGTTTATGGTAATATTAACATTGATTTTATTAATAAATTTATAAACAAATTGTTTTGAAAATATTCTTACATTCGGATTTGTTAAAATATTTTTTTTTTATTTTGTAACAAAATAATGCTCCCAGACTTTTTAATTTGAAATCAATCTTTCACAACTCCGTGATAGATGGAGCCGTGGAATGAAACACTGCTTATAAATGTCGCAAAATGATTGTTTAAAAATATGATGATTAAATCGAGAATTGAAAGTTTGTTTGATTGATTGATTTCATGTCTACAAAAGTGGAAGACAATTCCAAGTTCTGACGTATATGATGAATAATATGATAGATTAAGACTAAACGTTTTGCTGATAATCAATAAGCAACACATTCGAGAATGTCTGGTGATAGAAGATTGCCGGAGAAAATGATTGAGCGAAATGGGACATTTCGTTACGAATTTCACGCAAGAGCGATTCGCGAAATCACTCGGAGTTAAAAAAAAACAATATAAGAAAATAAAAGGAAAACAAAGACTCTTTGTTTATGGAAATAAATTATTAAATGTTGATGAATTGTTTAGTTGTCAGCGAGAGAAATTAATGTTTCAAACGTCGATGCGTCGAGCTGTTGGTTGAAAACCGATCAAACAAATCAATCATAAGGCGTCAAACAATCAACTTTCTGTTGGTGGTCAAACAGCCCCCACAATCCACCTTTTCATCTGATGAGGCATGGTCAACACGTATTCACAAAAATAAAAATAAAATAAAAATATCAATCAACACATTTTTACAGTGCTGAATTCTCTCAGTGTCCTCGCTTCTGGTCTTTTGACACAGACACGAGAATTCCTAATCATCCATATCCGAAGAAGCATCAATCAAACAAATGGAAGCTTATGACTCGCGAGGATAATATTACTAATTAATAATTATTATTAATAAAATGCAAGTAATTTTAGAATTACATTAAAGAATTTCTATTATCATCAACATCAACACCATTGTCATTAGCGCCATTATTCTAGGCTATTCATGAGGTTAATGATAATGCCATTCAGCAATTCCGCAACTAAGGCATTAACACAATCAGACTAATCAGTTAATTTATAAAATTACAATAAATTGAACATTAATGAATCAATTCATTCTTCAATTTATTTCACAGCTCCGTGATGTTGTACGTGGCTCTAAAAAGATGGTGGTTTTAAAGGAAATAATTAACTTTATTGTCTCCTGCTTCCTTCTAACGTAATGAAAAGCTGAGGTGAAAGCTGATTGCAGGAGATTAAATTGTTATCGCCCCAAGAGACTCCCCGTGCACAGCCAACGATACTTCTTTCCATCCATCCATCCATCCATCCATCCATCCATCCATCCAATCCATCCATCCATCCATCCATCCATCCATCCATCCATCCATCCATCCATCCATCCATTCCATCCATCCATCCATCCATCCATCCATCCATCCATCCATCCATCCATCCATCCATCCATCCATCCATCCATCCATCCATCCATCCATCCATCCATCCATCCATCCATCCATCCATCCATCCATCCATCCATCCATCCATCCATCCATCCATCCATCCATCCATCCATCCATCCATCCATCCATCCATCCATCCATCCATCCATCCATCATCCATCCATCCATCCATCCATCCATCCATCCATCCATCCATCCATCCATCCATCCATCCATCCATCCATCCATCCATCCATCCATCCATTCATCCATCCATCCATCCATCCATCCATCCATCCATCCAATCTTTTAGACCTTTTCCCGTCTTTATTCGTCACAGTGCATTATTCGCCCTACCGTCCATCCACACGCCAACTCATCCACTCGTCCATCCATGCATCCCAGAGACCAATAAAAACGTTTACCTCAGAACAACATCCGTGCTAACCGCTGTTACTCTGTGATGATGACGACGACTAAAGAAGATGACATCGATAGAAAGACACGATTTACGATGCTTTTGAAAATGATGTTATCAAGGTGGTGATGATGAGGATGATGAGGACGATGATGGTTGTGATGGTAGTGGTGACGACGACGACGACTACGATAAATAAATTTAAGTTTTTTGTATGAATGCAATCAACATTCTCAACTGATCGTGAACAATTTGCCGAACATTAAACAACGTTTCCATGACGACGACAACATCTTTGAGGGATCATGCTTCCGTGTCTCATCGTGTTAAGTTTTTTCCCGCTTGTTGCGTATGCATGTGTGTGTGTGTGCGAGAGTGTATGTGGTTACTTGTTACATCGCCTTGGAGCTCTTACAGGGATCCTCAGAGGAGTTTCCCCGTCTTCAAACGTTTCGGCCCTTTGAATCTCCTTACGTTTTCGGGAGGTGGGCCGCATCCGGTGATCAGCCGGATGTCCCTGTCTGTTTTGTCTTTCTGGACCCATCTCTTACCTCCGGCTATGAGAGGCACTCGTTGGCTTTGCCGGTCACCGCTGCCTGGACTGGAGCGACTGCGAAAGCTCTCAATGGCTTCTTCACGTCGCATGCTACTCGCTTTTCATTTGTAGGGAAGGTCTATTTTCTTCAACAAACGATTTATGAGTATTATTATTTTTTTAAATTATTTTATTGTTATTATTATTATTATTATTATTATTAATTATTATTATTATTATTATTATTATTATTATTATTATTATTATTATTATTATATTATTATTATTATTATTATTATTATTATTATTATTATTATATTATTATATTATTATTATTATTATTATTATTATTATTATTATTATTATTATTATTATTAGTATTATTATTATTATTATTATATTATTATTATTATTATTATTATTATTATTATTATTATTATTATTATTATTATTATTATTATTATATTATTATTATTATTATTATTATTATTATATTATTATTATTATTATTATTATTATTATTATTATTATTATTATTATTATTATTTATTATTATTATTATTATATTATTATTATTATTATTATTATTATTATTATTATTATTATTATTAATTATTATTATTATTGTATTGACGAGATGGTTTAAACCCACTCTCGTGCATTGCCATATAATTATCGACCATGCGTGCAGTTCGCGATGATCTAACCGTTCATCTTTTTCTTGGTTCAAAAGGAAGTCATTACAGCGAGGTGGTAAAAGTTCTTGAAGTTTGTCAGCACACAACAAACTCATCAGTCTATGAATCTCTTCGTCAATGTTACGACTTTTTATATAATACGACAAAGAGGTATGTAAGACGGATGCCACCTGAGAGTAAGTTTCTCCCGGTTGCCTCTTTCGATTGACAAAGCGTTCGCACAATAGACTAGGACTGACTTGGAATACTCGCAAGAGAACCCTTTTTAATTACTGATAATTATCTAATTGATCAAAATATAATCTACTCAAGATTGAACGAGATTTATGGTTAAGATGTGCTTGCAACACCTTAGCTTTAATGTCCTCTTCAACTTGATACGATTCAAACTGTTTTTCGAGATAATAAAAATATCCGGGCATTGCAGCTGGATCACGCGGAAACTCTCCTAAGATATCTTTTAACGCATTTAGACAACAATTTGTGCGTGCAGCTAATAATGATTCTATCGTGTCGCGAGCTCAATTTCGGTCTAATTCTGCCTCGAGTCTCCTTAACTGTAATCTATTATTTTCTTCCCTCGCTATACGCTCTTGTTCTAACCTAGCTTCAGGTAATCGACGATTTTCTCTCTTTTCCTCTAATCTCATTAACTCTAACTTAATAATAATAATAATAATAATAATAATAAGAATAATAATAATAATAATAATAATAATAATAATAATAATAATAATAATAATAATAATATAATAATAATAATAATAATAATAATAATAATAATAATAATAATAATAATAATAATAATAATAATAATAATAATATAATAATAATAATAATAATAATAATAATAATAATAATAATAATAATAATAATAATAATAATAATAATAATAATTAATTTATAAAGCGCCATGTCAGAGGCGCTAACTTCTTCCCTTACAATACGTTCTCGTTCTAACCTGAATTCTTCTAGTCACCCATTTGGTTCTATTCTCAATCGTTCCAAAATTAATTCAGTTTCGCGCAAGTCTAATTTACGTTTTTCGAATTCAGCTGTTGATTTTTTACTCGTTTCGGAAAGAGTATTATCACATCTAGGCGCTTGCTCTAATATATCCTATCTTATTACACAGAAGTCCTATCGGAAAGTAATTCTGGCACACTGATGCCTAGTTACTAGTTATCGTCAACGAATGTCTCATGTTGATGACCTTGATCCTGCTGAGGATGATGATGATGCTCTCCCAGTCGATGCAGTCGCTCCTGGTAATAATTCTGATAATCTTCAACCTGAAGTTGCAGTTGCTCCTAATGACGATCTTCTCGATCTCCCAGTCACTGCCCTCGATTCCTGATGACGGTCCTGACGTCGGTTCTTCTGATGATTGATTCAGTTGAGCCCTCTAGTTTCTATTCGGATTTCACCAGTCCTAATTGATCCTGTTGAGCAAACTGGCTACCCTTCGGATCCAACCGCTGCTACAAAAAATGTCACGTTCTTCACTCGAAGCCCGTAACCTGGTAGTACCTGGTAGTACCGCTGCCACCATCAATACCCAATTCTTCACCAGAAACAAGGAATTAGAACTAAAGCTTTATTTACAAGCTAAAATCTTAATCTAAAAACCGCAGGAAACCGTCAGAAACCAGTCATCAAAACCATTCTTATCAGCCTAAAACAGCTCTCATCGAGCCCATATTTATAAACGTTGGATCTGATTAGCAATTCTAACACAATCCACTAAAATATCAGCCAATCCTAACAAATTCTACTAAAATATCGGCCTATCGAAATTCACGAAAAAAGGTCAATACACGCCTACCAGTTGATTAAACCCGTTGTCCTAAAAACAATAATCATTTTTTTAAATTACCTTCACCTGGAATTCAAGAATAACATTGGCTAGCTTACAAAAATAACCGAAATCTATTGAAATGCGCTCGTGAGCCTCAAATCATCCTATTAATATCAAATCTAGGAGACATGCCCGGTGGTCTAAGAGACCCAGACATGACATGCTACTTTCTATCAGGGGGTAGTGCCTCATCCTTTCTAGGTCGGCTGCGACGGTCCAGTCGTTTGCCTCTGCAAGAATGTCTCTCTTGGGAGTTTGACATCTCTGAAAAGGTTTGCGAAGCCCTCACGCAAGAAATAAATATTGCGATCGTGCGCGAGTTTTCTTTTTGGACCACTGCGAGACTGTTTCTTTTGCGGCTTCACACACTTCCCGAAGGACCTGGTTATGTCGCCAATTGATGAGAGTGTCTCGGTCTCGCCACAGAGCCGGCATTCGGCGTCTTCCACCAAACCCCACTTCTGCAAATTGTTCCTAGAGGGCAACTGATCATAAACAGACCTTATCGCGTAGGCAAGTCGGAGTTCGGACATCTTTTACATATTGCTCCAGGCAAGGGATCGTTGCATCATGTCTTC
>JAJTWR010000269.1:760000-887500 GCA_021613335.1 Whitmania pigra | reverse complement strand
CCACTCTGAAAAAAAATTTCATCTACAACCACTTGAGGCGGTCGATTCGAGCAAAGCAAGATAAACATGCCTTATTAACTGGCATGAAGAGCCCAAGCCAGGAATTGAACACTCGACCTTCTGTTTGTCCCGAGCTGACAAAGACGAGAAACTCCGCCCATCTTTCTCAGGATCCTGATGACATGGAAGAATATTTGTGAATAATTTAATAATATTGATATAATAATAATAATAATAATAATAATAATAATAATAATAATAATAATAATATATAATAATAATAATAATAATAATAATAATAATAATAATATATAATAATAATAATAATAATAATAATAATAATAATAATAATAATAATAATAATAATAATATAATAATAATATAATAATAATAATGAATAATGTGAATTTAATAATAATATTTATGAAGTGAACATTTTGAACAAGTAATTTGATAATAATATTATTGAAGAGAACAATTGAGAGAATCGAAAGCAATTGAGTGAAATGAATTTAAAAATTTAGTAAAATGAATTGAATTTTTTTAATAATTGAGGCATTGAAAAGTCTTAACACCTCTTAATATTAACAAATCTAATTTCATTATTTTTCGTTCTTGTAGAAAGATACTTGAATATAACTCTTCTCTTTCTACAAATATTGTTTCTATTGACAGAATGTCATGTATTAGATATTTGAGAGTCTTAAGCACTTATCCTGGCTCAAACATATCTCTTACGTTCAAAATCATGATTCTAAGAATATTGGTGTAATTTCTAGAATTACGCCATTTATTGACACAAAAGTAGCTCTTCTGTTATATTTCTCTAACGCATGCATTCTCTAACAACAGTCTGTTAAATATATCACAAATTCGTAATTTACAAATTGCTCGTTCCATGTTTTCATGTGATTACAATTCTCCTCCCAAAATATTCTATCAAGGATCTAACTCCGTTAAACACATGCCCTTTCAAATTTCTTTATTTATTATTCAAAATATCGTGAAAACATTATTTATTGAGTGGAATTGTATATGATTTTGTATAAAGCGACTTTTAGGGTCAGTCCGATAGCGGAAGCGTGTGCTTTCTTAATGCTGGCCCTATGGGTTTATTTGAATTTATTTAGTGCTTTTTTTTGCTTTTTTTCTGAAATGGAGTGAAATGAATTTAAAAATTGAGTGAAATGAAGCCTGGAAACCCCTCAAGGAAGATCACCACGGATGAATGGGATGCTCGCTTGAAGACCTCTGGAGAATTGGTTAGCGAGGTGCTGATGATGATGATGATGATGATGACTACGACGACGACGACGATGATGACGATGACGATGAGTTATTTTCATTCATTTATTTATTTACTAAATTATTGATTTATTAAAATTTACAAATTATATTGTTCATCTCACCGCTGATTTAACATGGAGACTTAAGTTTATTCCTGCAATTCATCATGGATTTATAAGTCGCGCATGCATTTATAATTCATCATGCTTTTATAATTCACGCATGCAAACACTTGGTTTGCTCTTGATATATTAATTAGTAAAAAATATAAACAGAAATAAGTAAAAATAATCTTTAAAATATTTGATCATAGGTTCGTAATGATGCAAATTATAATGAACGGCAGGTGTCTTCAGCGAATATATTCAATTTTACTGGAAAACATTCTATAATTTTGATTTAATGTTGTCTTATTTTTCAAATTTATTTGAAAATAATTTGATTCCAAAAATAATTTCAGTGTTTAATTAACTATTCGCTTTTTTGAAAATTGTCAATTTAATTAAAAGAAGAATTGAAATTAAATTTGCCACCAATTTAAATATGTATGTATATTTATATATAATATGTACATATATATATATATATATATATATATATATATAACATGTATAAACATGCATATAAATATATATATATATAATATATTAGGCTCGTGAAGAACTCTTGTCTAGTTTTGGTTAAAATGGCAAGCATTACAAGTGCATGAACCGATAACAATTGACGTCTATTATTTTCAGAATCAGCTTTTCATATTTTATGAATGGCAGATGAGTGAGTGGGTGGGCAAATGAGTGGCAGATGAGTGCATGGATGGGTGGGCGACGGAATGGGCGAGTGAGAAAGTTCGTCCTAATTATCATCACCATCGTCATTCTTGTTCTTCTTCTTCTTCTTCTTCTTCTTCTCTTCTTCTTCTTCTTCTTCTTCTTATTATTATTATTATTATTGTTATTATTATTATTATTAGTATTATTATTATTATTATTATTATTATTATTATTATTATTATTATTATTATTATTATTATTATTATTATTATTATTATTATTATTATTATTATTATTATTATTATTATTATTATTATATTATTATTATTATTATTATTATTATTATTATTATTATTATTATTATTATTATTATTATTATTATTATTATTATTATTATTATTATTATTGTTATTATTATTATTATTATTATTCTTATTATTATTCTTATTATTATTATTCTTATTATTATTATTATTATTATTATTATTATTATTATTTCATTTTTGTTTTTACATACATCTCTGGTATCCTGACGATGACGATGATGAGGATGATAATGATGGTGATGGTGATGATGATGATGATGTTGACTTCTCGTGTAATTTCTTGGAACCGGATTGGGGTCGCTGCAGTAAATAATTACGACGAAGATTTTGCTTGGGAATAGTTTTTCAGATTTTTTCGGAGTTGCAATTTTTTTTTAATTCGTAAAAAATGCATTTAAACTAATTTTCGAAAACAATTGCAATTTCTTAATTCTTCGTTTTATTTTATTTTTTTCTTGTAAAAAATCGTAATCTGCAATCAACAATTTTTAGCGGGAATTTAAATAAGTTTTGATATTTTAAATAAAATCTTAAAAAACCTTATGAAATCATTTATTCATTCAAGTGACATCACAGTTTTAATATTATCACTAACTAATTATTATTCTCATGACGAAGATCAATTAGGAATTACTCTGATCTTACTACCGACAAAATTTATAATTACAATTTATTGAAATATTTACTAATAAAATGGAGCATTTCTTATAAAATGTTATTTAATTTCCAAGTAAAAGTATCCTTAATGATTTATTTTCTTCCTTGTGACTCGAGAATCTTTATTAAACCATAATTAATATGAAATAGAAACATAACTGCTTTAAAAATTCATATTTTCTTGATGCAAGCCACAAAGATGGATTTGATTGAAAAGACTGGTGAAGTTTGGGTTTAAAAACAAAATTCTGTTTTTCTGCTGTTAAATACAAATAAATTTAAAGGGAGGTTTCATTAAATTTTAATATGATTAAATTAATAACGATTTAAATAATATAATTACTAATTAATTATTACATAATTGATGAAAATATAGTAAAACTGAATAGTACAATACATTTGGTTGTTTAAAATCAATAATAATTTTTGACAAAATATCTATCATTGAACTACAATAGATTCACAAAACCTTTCATTAGGAAAAAAATAATAACATCAATCAAAAAACCCCAAATTAAATTTAAACTATGTAAAGTAATTTTTATCAATTTAGTTTCAAAATCCGGAAATTCTTGGGGACTAACATTTTAAAACATTTTATTTAATCTTAAATAATAATTTTATTTTTTAATCTTCAAAAGATCTGCATCTTTTCCAAAAAAAAAAGTTATAATTGAAAAATATGGAGAAACATTCGAATTGAAACATAGTTAAAAAATAAGTTTTAAAAACATTAAAACGTAGAATACATACAAAATTTGAAATTACTTTTTTGCAAAAATTTAAATTACTTTCATAACAATTTGTTCAACATCCTCAGAAAAATTGTTACAAAAAGGAATGTTATACTACAATCACAATAAATAAGGATATCATAATTCATAAGTACAACTTAACTCATAGTTACAAAGTGTTACTTAATTATTACATCGTAATTATTTAAATTTTAAATTAAATGCAACAAAAACGCATCTAAAATGTCTACAATTAAAATACTCGAAATATAAATTACTTTGTTTTTATGGGCAACATAAGGCTTTGGCACGCAAATGTTCCAGTTGTTTGTGACGAAGACGACGACGATGATTATGATGATGACGATAATGCAGAATAATATTATTATTGATTATAAACTATAACAATTTAATGCAGGTTTGGCCGAATGTAAAGGCAGGCACCACGAGAGGAGGATGCAAGCTGATGAAACCATTAATCATTTATGATTTTTATTAATACAATTTAAACCGCTTTCGTGAAGTAATTTTATTTGACTTTTTAATAATATGCAATTAGTTTTTTTATTTTTTAGTTCTTTTCATCCACATTATTCCTCGTTGAGGGTACTTTTCCAATTTTTATAGATTTTTGCAATATTATCTGTAAGAGCTTTTAAAAAGATTCCTGATGTCTCAGAAAATATATACAATATGCAATTGAATTTTATTTATTTATTTTTTTTTTTTCAAAATTGGTCAAAAAGCCTTTAAGGGCCTCCAACAAGACCAACAAGCAACTCTCAGGCGAATCAAGAAATCAAAGGCAAGCTACAAGAACTGGGGAAGCAGGAAAAAAAGCGAATAACAAAATCAAAAATTATCATATATTCAGTTTCCAACAGTCAAAAACTGAGAAAGGCCCACATGCTTAATCAAGCATTTGAACCGTGAAAAAGTACCGGCAGACACTATCTCCTAGATATCAATCATCCAGATATGACAGGTGGTGGAAAGGAGGAGACAGAAAAAGTCACGTCACTTGTTTGTTTTTTTTTCTCTTGGATGCCCTGGCCAATAGTAATGTTCGAAGCCCAGCCTGCACCTTTACTAGCGCCCTAAGGGAGAAACGCTTTGCAAATGTTTACAAGAAACGCCTCTTGCATTATACATACAGCGCAATATAAATGAAAAAAAGTACAAAGACATTTAAATTGACATCAATTATTATTAGTAATAGTTAATTCAAATTTAATTACGCTTGTCGCAGCAAATAATGCATGTATACCATTGACTGGCAACTGGGGAAGCTAATTATCATGTAAATTTGCACGTGACAGAATGACTAACACCGCAAATTATAAATAATTTTATAATTTTATTAAAATTGAAACACAAAAGGTTTAAAATATTTTAAAATGCGGAGTTGATAATGAAAAGGAAATTTCTGCTTCCCGCTTAATTAGTGACAGGTGATTGGCTGTTTTGAAGTTGAAAAGATCATCATGGAACAACTTGGGTGGTTCTCAGCTGAAGGAAAACATTGTTTGGTTAATCAATAATTCATCAATTCACTCATACACTAATCCTTCTTTCCATCCATCTATTCATCCATTCACTCATCCACTAATTCTTCCTTCTATTCATCTATTTATCCATTCAACCGGTGACAGCATAAGCTGTCACGATGATTAGCCAATTTCAAATAAGTCAATAAAACAATTTAAAGCAGAAATTGAAAATAAATTTTGATATTCTTTGAAGTAATGCGATATTTTATCTCAGGGGTTTATAATCCCATCCATCAATCACTGATGTTCTTCAATTCAATCATAAGTGCTTTTTGATTATTTTAAAAATAAAAATACTTGTTGAATCTTGAAATGCCGTTAAAAATATTAATAATAAAAATTAGAGTTATTACTAGGAAGTTGTAATTCAAAAGTAATTTCAACCAAGTCAGCATTATATTCTTAATTCTATTTTTGTCTTAAATTATGTCAAAGGGGAAGTAATAATCATGCAAAAAAATGCATGATGCATTAATTATCAACCAATAATTATTTAAATTTACTATAATATAATCTATTAATTATTAATTAATTTTTTGCAAATATTTTACAATAAATAATCTAATGTTCGGCGATCAAATTACATAACATTATATCAAATTGTATGTTTCACCGAGTCGTGTTCAAAACAATAATAATAAGAATAATAATAATAATAATAAGAATAATAATAATAATAATAATAAGATAATAATAATAATAATAAGAATAATAATAAATAATAAGAATAATAATAATAATAATAATAATAATAATAAGATAAGAATAATAATAATAATAATAATAATAATAATAATAATAATAATAATAAGAAGAATAATAATAATAATAATATAATAATAATAATAATTAATAATAATAATAATAATAATAATAATAATAATAATAATAATAATAATAATAATAATAATAATAATAATAATAATATAATAATAATAATAATAATAATAATAATAAGAATAATAATAATATAATAATAATAATAATAATAATAATAATAATAATAATAATAATAATATAATAATAATAATAATAATAATAATAATAATAATAATAATAATAATAATAATAATAATAATAATAATAATAATAATAATAATAATAATAATAATAATAATAATAATAATAATTACTTGTTCTTCTAAAATAATAAATAATTTCTTTTTAGAGCTGTCTTAAATTTCAGTTTAACGGCGAAATAATAAGACGGCTTTGAGTAGATCGGAGGCTCCAACATCACGTCAACAGATGTGAACACGAAACTGATATCCTGTCTTTATCTTTCACCAACTTATTATTGTTTTCATGATAATAATTAATGTTTTTATAATAAATATTAGTGTTTTCATAATAATTATTGATGTTTTCCTAATTACGGGGAAAGTAATTAATTCCATTTTCCATGTTTATTGTTCTTCAGTGCCAAAGTGCTCCCCTTTCATCACTTGCCACGTGATTCTGCAGATAGAATTTTAAAGTTTATCATTAGACCCTCGGGTAGTTGCGCTATATAAATCAATGAAGAAGTGCCTTCACATCCTATTCGGATACATAAGGCATTCCAAAAAATCGGCTGAAATGTACATAATACAAACATAATATAATTTGTAATTTTTATAAATGTAATTTTATTTATATAATTAAATATAACAAAAATAAAAATTAAACCGTACGTAAAGTTGTTAATGCATCAAGAATAATTTAAAATTTGTAAAACCTTCGACCATTCATAAATCAGAATTGTCTGCCTTTGCGTGTCATAAAAATTGAGCGCCATTTTTCATATTTTTTTGCCTTAAACTTTAAAATCCCCTTAATTCCTTTGAATTAACGTAAGGCGTTTTCAAAATACAAGATTCGAACATAGTAATATAAAAAATTATTATTATTACTATTCTTTTTATTATTTATTTATTTATTTATTTATTTACTTATCTGATCAAAGGGCTAATAGCCACTAATACGACCATCCCCAGCAAAAATGAAACACAATCAACACCGAGCGAGGGAAAGCAGTTCGCAGATTAGTCAGTAGTTGACAAATAGTTGATAGTTCTGTCTCCAGAAGAAAAGGCAAGATGTAGCAGATGTATACTCTCAGCATAATCACTTCGAGATTCTCCGAAGTGATTGATTTTGACATTTTGTAGAAAGCGCTCATAGACCAACGAATAACACGGCAAAAGATACAGAAAAAAACAATAATTTCAATTACCGATATTTATAAATTTAAGTTTAACAGGTTTAACAGATAGTAATTTGTTGATACAAAGCAGAACCATTACATCGCTCGATGTTGTGTGTATACATGAAAACATCAAGTTTTTATGTCTATTTGGTTGTTCAAAGAGAAAACAGCCTGATACCGCTAAAGTTATTAAATCAATAAACAATTCGCATTATTATTATTTATTATTTAATTATTACCACAAACGATGTGGCGGTAATGATGATGATAGTTCAATTTTTGTCAACGCTTAACTTATTTCACTACGAGTCGTAGTGCCGCAACTAGGGGGGGGCAGGAGGGGGCTTGCGCCCCCCCCAGGCCTAATAGGAGAGACCCTGCAATTTTTCCAAATCCGATGAGTTTTTTTTTGGTGGGGGGGGGGGGGGGGTAAGGGGATTTAACTGGTTTGAAACTTTGAGACAGAAGATAGTCAAACTCATTAATAAATTATTAAAGATACAAAATAACACTGTAGACAGAAGATAGTCAAACTCATAATAATAATAATCTGTTCTATTTTTAATTCTTTATTAATTATAATTGGTAGTTTTGATTTAAACAGTTTCAAAAATTTTTCGCTTTCGTCCCTTGTCTAAACTTGAGCCCCCCCCCAGCATTTTTCGCTGGTTATCTGATGATCAGATAATGTCGTTTTGACAACCTTGCCTTGGCTGCTCTTGATGCTTTGCAGAATGGCACAATGACTCCCGAGCTTTCGGAATTCTGCAACCTTTGTGGAAAAGACGCTGAAACTGTGCAAAGACAGCTCCAATTCACATCGACAGGTTTACGTGCTGATCAGTCTGATCCCAATGCGTGTATCGAACTGCAAGATCTTTTCTGTGCCACAAGCATTCAGCCCGAGTTGCATATACTCGATGTTGCTCTTACTCAGACATTTACATCATCAGATGCAGAAAGGGCCTTTTCTAAACTTCGCCTTATTAAAAGTCATCTTGGGACGACTATGTCTGCCTGTCGTTTGCAAAGTTTATTGAGAATATCTGTGAACAAAACAACTACTGCACTTCTTCCAGTAAATAAAATGGTGAACAGATTTTCACAGACTGATCGAAAAATTATTTTGTAACTGCAAACACATCAAAATGTAATTTAGACTACAACATTTCAAAATTGTTTTAAACTGTTTTTTTTTACAGTTGCTTTAACTGGCTTGAAACTTTGAAACAGAAGATAGTCAAGCTCATTAATAAATTATTAAAGATACAAAAAAAGACTGCAGACTTATAAATAAAAATTTATAATAATAATCAGTTCTATCTTTAATTCTTTATTAATTAAAACTAGTAGTATTGATTTGAACAGTTTCAAAAATTTTTCGACTGCGTCGGGCTTTTCTAAACTTGAGCCCCCCCCAGCATTTTTCGCTGGTTGCGCCCCTGACTACGACAAACTCTGTTCTGAACTTTTTTTCAATCTGATGTCCTTTCATCGACACGCATGGCTGAGCATGAGAGACTGCGTTTATGTATTTATTCGGTTGATTTGAGATAAATAAAAACATGAATTGAAAACATGATGAAGTTCGTGAAGAAAATGAATTTTAATATTTTAACCAATAATGTCAGTTAAATAAATAATAATATTTTCTTTTTTAACATTCCAACTTTTATTTACAAAATTGTTTTTTTTAAATCATGAAAACAAATCCGATATAGTAAAACCCTGGCAATGCTCAATTTAGCATCACATAACATGCCTTATATAGGAGCAAATTCGCGCTTGTTGTTCTGCCATTGAATTTCTGTTCTTGGCGTCTTAAGACTCGAGGGACTCTTAAAACAGACCAGTGGCGCCGGTTATTAGCGATTCACAGCTCCAGGGGGAGGAAATAGGAATTTGGAAACAAAACTGAAGTTTTGGAATCCAATAAATGATTATCTTTTTATTTATATTTATATAGTTAACGTTTTGCTTATTATTTGTTATAAAGATTTTAAAGATTTTCTTTCAATGTTTGAATTATGGACATAATCGTGGGCAGAAATTACAGACTCCTAGGCAAAGCAGTCTTTATTGCTATGCCATCCCTAGGCTATGACACTTTTTTAATGTAAAAAGAGGGTTTTAAAAAGGGGGAGCCAAAACAATTGCTGGACCCCTGACCATTCGTCCCCTGCCGGTTCTCGGAGGCCCTGATTGTGGATGTTCACCTTTAGGACGATTAAAACAGCAATAATACTTACTTATTACTACTACTACTAATAATAATAATAATTACTTACAATTATGTTCTCTTGGTAATAATGTTGGATTCTAGTATTGACGTTCGACGGTTTGGACGGACGGACGGACGGACGGACGGACGGATGGACGGATGGACGGACGGATGGATGGATGGATGGATGGATGGATGAATGGACAAGTGGTCACTTGTGGCTCCATCCAATTCAAATGCGTAATTAGCAGCTGCGTAATCTTTGTAATTCTGACTGATGGTTTCATCTCGTTGGGCGTAAAGATGTAAGCAATCCCGAGACTTTTGGCGCTAGTGTGGTTAATGCGAAACCTGTGCGCGATCAGACTTTTGATGAGCATGTACTGGAGAGTGTGAGGTGTCTGATGTGTGCACTTGTTACTGTGTGTGTGAGTGAGTGTCACATGAGTGAACGTGAAGAGAAGGACACAGTAAGAGTTCAATGTTTACGAGGAAGGAAATCTACAACCACCATCTCTGGTTGTTTATAGGACCACCGCTGAACATTCAGACGATAACAGCAGCAAAAACAACAACAACAACAGCGACATCAACTCCAGTAACAATCACGACAGTTATAACCACAAGTGATGATGATGATATTGGCAGTAGTGCATCAGTACGTTAATATTAAAATGAATTACTAGCTAAATATTTTTTAAATACTAATATAAAAGTTACAATGAATATTAATATATTATATATAATTAAATACAATATTTACAATACTTGTGGCAATATTGAATAAAAGATAATCATAACTAGTAATAGTAATAGTAACATGATAATAATAATAATAATAATAATAATAATAATAATAAATATAATAATAATAATAATAATAATAATAATAACAATAATAATAATAATAATAATAATAATATAATAATAATAATAATAATAATAATATAATAATAATAATAATAATAATAATAATAATATAATAATAATAATAATAATAATAATAATAATAATAATAATAATAATAATAATAATAATAATAATAATAATAATATAATAATAATAAATAATAATAATAATAATAATAATATAATAAATAATAATAATAATAATAATAATAACAATAGTAATCCTTAAAATATGCTCAAAACAATGACTTTAATATTAATGCGTCGTGCGAAACAGCATTACTTACTGAAACTACAAGAATCTTGGGAATTCAGGAAGTTAACTTAAAATTTAAAAAAGAGATTTTTCACTTCGGTCTCTCCAAAACTTTTTTCACTGAAATCCTTTGACATGCAACCTTTAATGGAGCCTTTTTTTCTTCTTGAGTTTTTTCTATATATATATTTATTTTTTTTTGACAAAAAGTTGTAATTCTGTCGAACAATTCCTAATCAATTAGAAGTTGAACTAGAACTAATTCAGGTTTTATTCCATTAATGACATTATATTCGTATTATTTTACGAAAATAATATAAAAATAATAATAATAATCTTTGAAGAGAAAAATATTAAAAATTTTGATTATTTGTAAACTATAAATAATTAATTAATAAGAAATTATTACAAAATGCTGATTGAATTAACAAAAAAATGACATATGTTAAAAAAATGACAAAACAGTGTTTTCTGTCACTAATGTGACGTTTGTAATTTATTTCTCCTCTTGTAAAATTGAGTCGCGACATTTATTAATAAATATATTAATATAAATATTATATTGTTATCATAATTCCTATTTGCTAAGTATTAATATCGTAAATATTAATATGGTTGCAAATAATAAAATTTTCTTGTTTTGCATAAAGTTGACAAATAATTTTCTGTCTCACTGATTGTGCACTTACTGGGAGAAGCCATCTTGAATTTAACGTCCTATGAAATGAGCAACATGAACAATGGAGTAGAAATAATATTTTAATATTATTCATTATTTATTTCTATTTACGACATATTAAGGCGCTATATAAATGAACTATTAATAATAACTAATATTATTGATTATATTATAAGAATTATAATAATAATAATATTATTAATCAATTGTTACTATTACAATGATGTGTACTGTATAATTTTTAATTGTTTAACATTAAAATAATGATTATTTTAAAATGGTTTTTCTATTTTTTTACATTTAGACATATTCCAGTTTTTAAAAGCGTGAAATTTTAAAACGGTTAACATTTTAAGGAAATTACAATATTGATCGAATTGAAATTTCTGTTTTCTGGTTTTGTTAGACATTGAAACTTAATTTAAAAATTTTAATTATTTAATATTACCGCGTATATCGTTTATCATGATGTTGTAAAAAAAATATATACGATATGTACGGAATAATAAATAATTTGTTCAATAAACTGTGTTGTAAAAATAAAATACTTTTAACAATTTGATTCAATGAAAATATTTCATATTGAAATAACCCGGGGGTCCGCAAATAAGTAAGTTAACTAATAAGTTTATTAGAGCAGGTATTCAGTTAACGGAACTGAATAATAGAAGTTAAGTGTTGAAGGAATTGAGGTACTTAAGGATGCAAATGGTTATTTGGGCTTCTAAGTTGACTTGATTCTCGTTGTTTGTCAGGTGATTATCGAGAATGCTTTTCTGTAGCAAAAATAGATCCCACGTGCCCGGAAAAGATGCCAAATATAATTAAGTATAAATTTAATTATATTAGCAATATAAACTTAATTAATTTCCAAAAATCTAAGTTTACAACAATATTATAATTACCTAAACAAACCTTATAAACTGTGAATCTTGTTTTTACATTTCCACAAGATCTTTCGACAAAAATTAGAACTAACAAAGTTTGGACACGTATTTAACACGAATATTACTAAAAATAAAATTCTTAGTATAAATTATTTAATAAATATTCTGCAAGTGATTTATAATTACACTTGTATTTGCAGGATGGGTAGTTTACATGCTGTTTCACACCTTGTTCATCATCACAACACACACAATCAGTATGTGGCTCACAGTCACATTGGCCCTGTTCAGGTTATTAATAATTTATATTATAATTATTTTGATTACTTGCTTATTCTATTATTTTTTTTTGGGCAAATTTATTAATCATCAAAATGAAACAAAGCAAAAAAAAAAAATCAACAAGCGGATTAACAAAGAACTCATGGATCAGCTTTAAGGAAGTGCAAGTTTCCGCTGGCAAGCTGACCTATAAATATCAATTAATTGAAAGAACAATAATAAACCTGTCAAATAAACAATTAATCAAAAATACCACGAATTAAGTACAATTTAAAGGACAATTTAAATAATGAATATAATCGTAGGAGTGGTCCAGTTTGCATCAGATATTTTTATAGATGAGGAAATGGTGTTGTATAGTTTAGGTCCGTATTATTGAAAAAAGCTTGAAGGTAGCTTTTGGGCAAAAAAATGGACTATATTCATGGGTATGACGGATGGAGTATGAAGGTTTGATGTAGCTGACACTTTCGGACATAAGACCTACAAATTTATCTAGAAGGGCATTCTTATTGTAAGAGAACATAAATAGAGCAGTTTGAAGACTGTGTATTTGTTGCAGATTTAATAAATAGTTATTGAAAAAAGTCGAATTTGTGTGAGATGAAATTGGCAGTGAAAATATTATACGGATGATAAGCTTTTTTTAAAATAAATAATTGGTTTAAACGAGTGAGATAAGTAGATGCCCATACAATATTGCAGTAAGTAAGGTGAGGATAAATAAGAGGAACATGTGATAGTAATGCTGTATTGGTATTTAGGAAAGGACGGATTCTGGCAATGATACCAATATTCCTAGCTGTTTGGTCTTGTATGCGTTATATGTTATATTGCAACAGAATAAAAATTACTCAAGTTTGAAATTGTTTTTATTTAAGACAATTTCAAAATCTACTTTGGTAAAAAAAAATACAACCCATAATATTAATATTAACCTCATAAATACATTTCAATAAAAAAACATTGAATACATTTATAGAATTAATTACCACAAAACCCATAAAATGCATTTCAATACTAAGCTATTGAATAATTTTTTACAACTTAACAATTAAACCCATAAGTGCATTCTAGTAACAAACCGTTGTCCATAAACCCAGATATGTGGTGGTATGCCACCCCATTCACGGCCCAGGGTTGTGCTCCCTGGTCAGGGCAAAACAGTCCATTGTCATCATCTTCTTCATCACGATAATTTCCTGCAGCCCCAATTACATCATGTACCACACGTGCCAGCAGAGCAACGGTGGTTACTGGTTCGAAACCAACTATTTTGTCGTCGAGGCACACAAGGTTGGTCACGTGAGGATGGATGTGGAACATTAAAATAATTACATTTATTTATTTATTTCATTTAATTAATTTATTTATTTTCTGTGAACAATGATTTAAATTTTTATAATAATAATAATATAATAATAATAATTAATATTTTGTTTAAATTGTTACTTGTAAGATTCGTTATTATTCAGCCTGTTAAAAAATAATTAAAGACTAAATGATGCATGGCTTAAGACTAATGTCATGACTAATATCCTCGTGTAAAAAGTAAAATCTTTTTGATCACTACATTTTTTTGTAGCATAAAATATGAACATATGAATGCATTAAAAAATCCATTCCATCTTTCTTCACCATCATCTTAATAAGAACATTCACAGTCAGTTCAATAATCTTGATTGTGTGACGATTCTGAGTCAATGGGAAGAATAAAATGCCGAGATTGTAGGATTTGTTTTAAATTTTCAGCAAAATAAATTGCGCTGACAGGAAATGACTGATCCTCATCATCCATTCAAAATCAAGAAATACGTGACGCATGAATGGTTTCCTGATGGGAAACCTTTTAAAATGAAGTCATAAAAAGTCGTTTTAGAAGGCAATATATCGCTGGGAAGCTTGAAAAATAAATTGACATGAAACGTAACTAATTTTACACTAACACGTTTGTATAAAACATTAGGACAAACATAATCCAACAAAATAAAGTATTAAATAACATATTCTACAATTCAAATACGGTAAATTTCTAATCAATCAACCAACTAATTAGTTCAATTAGTTCATTGAATTATGCAATCACTCAACTTGAGAATTCAAAACATTAGATCTTCAACTTCTGGATGTTCGGCGTCGTGTTGAAAGTGGTGCCTTGCCTCCTCCTCACAGTCC
This sequence comes from Whitmania pigra, assembly GCA_021613335.1. NCBI lineage: Eukaryota > Metazoa > Annelida > Clitellata > Hirudinida > Haemopidae > Whitmania > Whitmania pigra. The sequence goes on along the minus strand of JAJTWR010000269.1, from coordinate 872,580 downwards.
TCAGTGGTCTACTCCTCAGGGCAATGGCGGCCCAGAATGCAAAACGAAAACTGCTCCTCCAGAAGAAGACCAGAGTCTCGATCAACAAGGCCACGGGAAACTTCATCAAATCATCCGACATTACAACCAAGGACAAGTCAGACCTTGGCATGTTGGCAATCGAAACACAACCTCAAGCTGCCAATCGAACGGACATTGAGTCTAAGGAAGCTAGCCAACCTCCACAGCAACCATCACTACCACAAACCGAACAACGAGAAACAACAAGACTAAACGTCCACAACGAAGCTTTGATGGCCGAAAAAACTCAGAACCAGTCGAGTAGCAAACCCGATGACGATGCCAAGTGCTTGAAGTCTTCAAGGAGGGCGAAAGATCCTTCTGGAGGTCAGAGAAAGTTCTTCCAGTCGTCAGCTGCCCAGGAAAGAGACAGAACAACCTGCATGCTGGTAGTCGTTGTCCTCTGTTTCGTCATCATCGAGTTGCCGCAGGGGATTCTGGCACTTTTGAGTGCCGTGGACAACAAGATTTTTGACGAAGTATATTTTTTTATGGATCGAAGATTTGAGATTGAATAATTAAATAATGATAATAATAATAATACAACACAATATAGTGTAATGTGACGTTAAGTGACTTAATATAACACAACATAATACAATATGATATAATGCAGTATAATGTAAAACAACAAAAATAATACGATAGCATGTAGCATAAGTTAGAAATAACAGTCAAGTAATTAAATAATTAATAATACATGATGACATACTTATCATGGCATTTGAAGGTTTACGTTCCACTGGGCGATTTTTTGGATATCTTGGTCCTGATAAACAGTTCGATGAACTTCATCCTGTACTGCTCAATGAGTGCCAAATTCAGGTCAACTTTCAAAGAAATCTTCCTTAGGAGATGGATGAAGAGATGAATAATTAACATTATATTAATATTCAATTGTCGATGTTAAAATTATTATTAATTAGCCGGGGATATTGATTAGATGCTAATACCGGCCAATTGCAGATGTAATAATTGTGAGTGCATGAAGAAAATTTAAGAACTTTTTCAATTACAATTGATTTCTTGTTACTCCTTTTGTCGGTGTAGAACATCTTCTTCAGCTACATGCATGTACAAGTACCAGTACCTCAGTACATGACTTGTTTGTTGAAGTATGTTTCGATAGCAGGCGTCACATATTATCTTTCTTTTCTCGTGAACTCCTGAGAATCCATTCATTCGTAAAAGGAAAACAAGACAACTTGAATCAAAAATATTTTAAAATATATTAATTTTAATGTCACACGTTATCGTTATTTTCTCGCATTCTGTGACTTTGTCCGCATTGAGGAAATGTGCATATTCAGCCATTCATCGTAGTTACTATTTAAGTCAATTAAATGCAAAATAGTAATTATTAAATTATAAAAGTATTTGGATATGATAAAAAAAGTTTTCAAAATTTAAGTTGTATAAAATATTAATCTATTGACAATGGAACATATAATCATTTTGTGTCTAAATTCTGATATATTGCTGCATAAAAAGTGACTTCAGATATTAAAAACTAAATATTCATAGGTGATGGTGATCTACATTATGAAAATAACTGTAATATACGATGCCTGCTTAAAAGCGTTTCTTTTTTTTAAGAAGTTCTGCAGTTGATGAAAGTAAATTATTCAAACCATTTTAAAATGAATTTGGTGTATTTAAATTTTGCGTCTCTTTTAGGTTATCGACAAATTAGAAAAAAAAATGCTTGCAAACGAATTTAAAATAATTCCTGAAAGTCAGTAATTGTTTTTAACGTTCATTACAAATAAACAGTATTCAAAAGCTAACAAAATAAAAAAAGATAATAATTTACCCAGACGATTGTGACCTAGTCATCCAATTATGCAAAGAGCATTAACTAAATCATATTGCAGTCAGTGCTGCTTTGAAACTGGCGTCATATCTCATCGATGGCACGCAGAGAACAGTTTTTAGCTTAGTTTTTAAAGAGTTGTTTAAATGACTCGAGTGTTACTGAAATAAATATTAAAGTGGTTAGATTTGGTTAGGAAATAAAGCCTGAAACAATTCTTTGACACCATGAAACCAGATTTATCTGGGAAGTTAAATCGGCACACATAAAATGCAAAAATAGAACCTATTAAATTCTAGTCTATTGGTGGATATTGATAATATATTTTAAAGTGATTTGTTTGATATATTAAAAGGAATTTTATTAAATCTAATTGTTTTTGTAAATTGATCTTATGATTGGTGAAAAAAAAGGCAATTGGTTTCTAGAAATTACTCAACATTACCTGCGTTGATGTACAGAATTTCAATAAACATTTTATTCACTGTTTGGGCGATAATTCAAATAATTTACTTTTAAAAGTGTTTTCCGGAAATCCTCTCGGTGTAAATTAAAAATTTTATTTAAAAATAAAAGCAATAAAACTAACAGACTTTACCCAGAATCCAAATAAATTCCTCTTAAATCGCTCAACAGAACATTTATCCTTAATTTAAATTACTTACAATTTTCTGAATTTATGCTTTAAAAATTACAATTTTGTCGCCTTCTTGAAACTACTACTATCCAGTAGTCTGGATGCGGATTTGGAGGCTTGATTCGATTATTTGTGACGACAAAAACTGCTGTTAAATGTTTTATAGAAACTTTAATTTATTTTAATCTTTCTTATAAACAATAATTTGCCGACCCATAGCTGAAATTGAATTTCCCGTGTTCCTTGTTTATGTTTTATCTTAGCTACGAATTTCGCCATCACTTCCTATAAAAATATTTATGTTTACAATCTCAGAATAACAATGGCTTGCACATGATCTACTGGCTAATATTTTCGCCTCTAAGTATGGCAACAATGGTTGAAATTCCATCGACCGAACGCCATTCCAATTTTCAAGTTATGTAATAAATACTGTATTACTAGTTACTGTCAGTTAAAGTTGTAACAATCGCAATCCATAAGCTAAGGTGCAGTTTTTGTAACTGAATTCTTCTAAATTACTTCTCAGAATCCATACGACCACTTTGAAATCGTAGATTTGCTAGGACAAGGAAGTTTCGGAAGTGTCGTCAAGGTAGGGCCGAACGGTTTGTTGTTGTTGTTGTTGTGGAATAGTGATTGATTGATTGATAATAAATGTAAATTATTGACGATTGACAAATATTTAGGTTCGTCATATTCGTACACGAGAAATTTATGCTGCTAAACAGATAATCTTAACAGAGGTTCATTACTTTTAATGGGTTTTTCCAAAGTAGAATTTCTATTGAATACGTGATAATTCAATCAATATTCGTAAATGAACATTTTATAATTTATTTATAATGCACAACTTATAAATAATTAACCACCGCTACAGAAAGGTCGGAAACGCTGTGAACGAGAATTGTACATCATGGAAGCGGTAGTTAATTATTCGTACAATTAAATTATAAATCCAGTAATAAATACTTAACGACAATGTGTCTAAGCACATTTGTTTAATTTTCTAATTTATTACACTTTAGATAATATTGATGAACCTACATATCATTTTGTATTGCATAAAGTATTTATTCCATTACTTATTACTTATTGCTTATTATTTATTAAATTCTGAATAATTATCAAGTGCTCAGGCCATCCAAACACGTTGGAATTTTATGGTGCATTCATTGATTTCTCGAAGTCAAAGTCAGGATGTCTGTGGCTGGTCATGGAGAACTGTGCTGGCGGGAGTGTCGGGTCGGTACTCCATCAGATGTCGCAAAGGTCATTTGAAGAGGTCACGATAATAATAATAATAATAATAATAATAATAATAATAATAATAATAATAATAATAATAATAATAATAATAATAATAATAATAATAATAATAATAATAATAATAATAATAATAATAATATAATAATAATAATAATAATAATAATAATAATAATAAATAATAATAATAATAATAATAATAATAATAATAATAATAATAATAATAATAATATATATAAAATATTACCTTAAAAGGCTTATCTTTATTAATACTCACAATCAATTTTAAACCGACGAGTCATCCACATTGCTCAACGAAATACCTAATTTTGGATCAATATCTATTCGATGAAATCGCAAGCTAATTATTTAACAAATTAGTGTCGCATTAACTACTTAACCAATTCAACATTGGATGAAAACATTATAAACAAATTACCGACGTGTTAATTATATATATATTTAACACTTAACCAATAGTTAATACTTAGCCAATACTTAATACTTAACCAATACTTTACCAATTAAGCATTGGATTAGATACATCATGAAAAACGTCCTCTCGGCACTGACATTCCTCCATTCCAAGTTGATTGTCCACAGGGACCTCAAAGCTGACAACATCATGTTCACAAGAGGAGGAAGAGTTAAATTGGGTATGTCGTATGTCCTAATTTCTATATTAATTTTCTTAATTTTTATTAATATATTTTTATAAATTCATATACATAAATTGTGATTACATTTGTTTATACTTATATTTTTTTATTTATAAATGCAATTTTAAATTAAGTGGGCTTTAAGTTAAATTAAATCAAAATTGTCTTTAAGTTTCATTTATATTTATTAATTTCTTCTGTTTTTAATATTTATTTTCTTCCAGGTGACTATGGCTTATCGGCTAAACTTGCTTCTCCATCTGAGACACTTAAAACTCTCGTCGGGACTGTACCATGGTGAATGAGCTCATTCAAATATTATTTATATTATATTTCTAAGTTGTTATTTTATTTTATCTTAATTTAATAACTTTGTTAGTAAATGATACGATTGAAATTTAAGTTATTTATATTTTTATTGAATATTATGATTGAACATATGCACTAGATAATTGCCATTCATTCACTCGCGTAAACCTTCAAATTAAATTAATGGGAACATAAATGAAAAGTCCTTGTAATTCATAGGATGTCTCCTGAAACAATGATGTGCAACTTTCCTGAGCGTAGATCATCGTACAATACAAAGGTAAGGTGTACAACTTGCTCATAAGTTGTTGCAATTGTAATTGAACTCACAGCTGTTTATTCTTGCTTAATTTAAATTCTTTTTGCATTGTATTGCTGCAATATTTAATAATCTGATTCAAGTTTCGTAATTACAGCGGTGTAATATAATATGATAACAATATTATTAATAAATTATTAAAATATTATTATTATTAATAAATACTTTTTGACATTCTAGGCAGATATCTGGTCTATCGGGATAACTGTTTTCGAAATGGCTACTGGAAACGCACGTAAGAACATTTATTAAATATTATTGAAATTAATTTTGTTCTATTGAAAATAATTTTTTTTAATTTATTTAAATGATTAAACTATTCAAATTTACAAAATAATTGAATTAACAGCTTGGTTGATAGACGAAACTATGATAAAAGAAGTACTTGACAAAACACCCCCAAAACTTTCAAGTGATCGGTTTGTTAACTAAATAAATTATTAATTCAAATTAATTCTTATAAGAACTAATTAAATAATAAATTAAGTGATATTATTTTATAATCATGCTTATAAACCATATTCCTAACCAAAATGGGCATTCACACAAACCGTTTTTTTAACATAAAAATTTTATAAATAATAAATACTTTAATACTAAAATACTGACATAATAAATATTTTAAATACTTTATAAAAATTAATTTATAGATCAAAGGAATTGCGGCATTTCACGAAAAGATGCTTGACCAAAAAACCCAATCAGAGACCAACTGCCGCAAAACTTCTAAAAGATAACTTCATTACAAAATTCGATACAGACAATGAGGCTAAAAATGAAATTAAAAGTGTCATAAACTTGATAAACGATGGAGGTAAGTGCACTTTTTAATTTCTATTTGAATTAAGTAAAAACTACTTTAAATTTGTCTAAATTTTACATTTTAAAATCCTAATACTAGAATTGTATACAGAATACTCTATTAGAGTTAGGGCTCTAAAAATGAAAATGTTATTATTAATTATTAAATATTAGTAATATTAGTACTAACTAAACCATAAATTTGGGCCTAAAACTATACTAAATAAAATAAAATATTTAATGATTAACTGCAATATATTATAATCCTTACAGTCACTTCCCCAGATCTGATGATACGATCGAGTGCGCAATTATTAAATCGACAAAAGAAAAAATCAATGACATCCCCGTGCATTATATCTTAATTTTGTTTTTGTATTTGTTGAAAAATAACGTCATCAAATTAAGATTATACCTTGCCTTGCTATCGAGTTTGAATTCAAGTGTTTCTTGGTATTCAAAATATCAGTCAGGAACTGAAAGAGTCTGACAGAAAGAATTAATCGCTTGATGACTTTCGAAATCAATTAATTGACATTAAATTCGTAATACTTCAAAACATCGTTCGACAATTTAAGACAAAACCGCGAAAATAAATAAACACGTTGAAAGTTCGATAGCTCTGAACGGTAACAAGGACCAATTACATTCTCACAAGTTGAAGTCTGGTTGTTGCAGTTATGTTTGCCGATGAACACCGTTCATTCGACTACATCTGAAATTAATTCATTAATAGAGAAAATTATAAATTACGATCAATTTCTTTGAACTTACATTGATTCAGTAATCAATGCCTCAATAAAGAAAATTGCATCACCTCGATCATGCCATTGGATGAGATTTAATGTTAAATTTTTAAATTTATTATTCTTCACATATTATATATATTATTCTTCACTGTTATTCACCATGATTCTTGACAGCAATAATGGAATCACAGGGCCAGTTAAAACGAACACGGATAAAAATCTTGCAGTTTTTTCTGGAACACTAGAATAAGCAAGAAACACGCATCCCTTAGTCCAAAAAATATATCCATCCTTGCATGGACAGCGGAAAGTTCCAATTGTATTGTAACATGTAGACACTGCCAAGTTACAGGAATTAACGTTGATATTGCATTCATCTATGTCTGAAATGTTTAGATCTCAATAACTGTTCCATTCCAGATAATCATTAATAAATTACCTTGGCATTCAGTAGAATTGGTGTTGTTTTTTATAAAACCAGTTTTGCAATCGCAACGATAAGATCCTTCGATGTTAGTACAAGTTGTACTGATGATCTCGCAATCATGTTTTATTGCATCATGTTCTTCTGGATCATGTTCATCTGCATCATGCTTTTCTACCTTGCACTCATTTATATCTTAAAATAAAGAATACTGATTATATTTGAACATGTTTGAAATAAGCAATGAATTATTTTTCAGAATTTTTATAATTAATGAGGCTTCTTAATAATATGTTACTAAATTTATCAGATTCATAATAATATTATTTGGTGTTCGTAGTTTTATAATTGTTAAATTATATAGTTGAGGCTTATTATTAACAGATGACTAAATTTATTAGATATGTAATATTATTATTTGTTGTTATGAACACATTTCTATGTTCATATATATGTATATATATATATATATATATATATATATTTATATAAACATATGAATATTATTAATGGATGACTAAGTGTATTAGACACGCATTAATATTATTTGTTGTTATGAACATATTTCAGAAATTCACACCGATACAATCTGTGTCGCTGATGTTTTCGTATCCAGGCAAGCATTGGCAGAAGTATCCTGGATTGCTGTTGACGCACGTGGATCTTGTCAAATTACAGGAATGGTTGCCTTTTGTGCACTCGTCAAAGTCGAGACAAGCTTAATTTTGTGTTATCATAATAAATTAAAAACTGAAATTTCACGTTAATCATATTTTTAGTAACAAATTAAATCCTGCTGATAAATACATTTTAAAATATAAAATCATCATTCAGTTTTATTTTGCATTTCAATTTGCTGCACAATTATGACGCTTGCATTCTTAATGAAAGAATGAAGGCATAGTATTAGTAGGCACTAGTTAATATTATTTAATTATAAATGCAATAAAAATTAGGGCTGCTGATTGATTAAATTTTTTAATTGCGATTAGTCGCATGATTACTTATTTTAATCCTAGTTAACACATTTTTAATTGCACAACCCTATCATCCAATTAATTTCTATAAACACTTCAATTGTTCATCAAGAAATTTTATTTATACATGTAATTTAGGGCTTATTCAGCAGTTGCTAAACCTGTTTTTGTTGTCTGGAGAAAGGGAGGTACGTTTGTTGTTTAAGGCAGATAAAGAAAATAAACGTTTTCATGGCACTGTGGTTGCTGGCAAAGCTAGTTATTTGAATGCCAGCTTAGCAACCAGGCCACGTGATGGTGGATAATTTCGCCACCATTCTAAGGGGTATAGCCAGATTTTCGATCTCCGATTCAGCTCTATAACGAGCTAAACCTTGCCTCAAAGACTCATATTTCCGGTTGAGTTTAGCTTGTGCGGTTTGAAGCTCTAAGTCGTTAATTTAAACTAAATCTAAGTCGGGCTAATCTTTTCTGCTTTTGACTGGGCAGCTTCTACCAGCCAGATTCATCAAGTGCCTTCTTGATTCATAATTTTAGACTGCGACCTGCACATGGCACATGCTCAAACTAAACATGCTTTCCAAAATCGTGCTACTATAATTATTTGCGGCCATCGTAAAAAAAAGAAAGAATGAAAATAGGAGGAACAAAACAAATGCAGTAAGTGTGGCTGGTTTATGAAAAATTGACGTTTTCAAAAAAATGCGCAAAGTAATCGACTTATCTAATATAACAAATTAATTAAAAATCTCACCTCCAAAACTAAAACTGAAAAAAAGCAAAATTGGAATAAACCACATCGATGGAAAGAAAAGCAAAATATCGAACGTGTTGAAAGTACAAAAGTAGCAAAATGGAGTTGCGTGATTCTCCTTTTGAATGGTTTGGGCCGTTTTCATGTGACGTCATTGAAACATGCTCAACTTTTTAAACAACGTTCGCCTTAAAGAGGTTTATGTCGTAATGATAAGTTCCAAAGTTTAACAAAAAATTATATTTAAACATAATAATTGCTGAAATTTAATTTAAAATTATTTGAAAACTCTTTTCTCAAAATGTTTTACTTGTGTTGGAGATTTTCCTTTTTTTTAAAGATTACATTTAGTTTATTTATATTTTGTTTATATTTATACTGGTTAATAGATTGTCTTATCATATTGGTTTGTTACAACTTATTGTGGTCAAGATGTATCTTTAATGTAAAGCTATATTATTTTTTGCAAGAAATAATAAGAACAACAAATCTTAGTTATTCAGAAGTTCTAAATGATTTTGCATTGTTTTTAAATCTAAAGGTATATATAAAATGCACTCCTAAACGATCAGCACCAATGATTCCAAAACGTCAGCACCATCATTGAGATGTCAATATAAATTCGTGGGCGAGCTGGTGAAGCTTCTCAAAGGAGATCTGAAATAAAATATGTCAAATAATTAACAAATTTTATAGCATCACATGCCAGAATATTCATAATTTGAAATTATATCTTCCATGTCCATAACAATTTATTACCTGAGATGGTTGATAATCTGTGACCTTGCAAACTTCACAAAGGTTTTGTAGGATTGCAACTTCATCGTAAATATTTAGTTGGCTGATGATGTTACAGGCAGCCATGAAAAAATATCCTAACTTGTCATTATTTCTATAAATATTAATAGTAAAATATAATAATTTAAATTTTATAAATAATTTAAAAAATCAAAACATGCCCCAAAACCATTGTAATGTTTTTATCAATTGGCAGTTGTGAGAACAATTCCATGAATGTCAGAAAGTCTAAATAATCTTCTTTTTTATCAACCACAAGTATTTTGATGCTTTTATCTCTAGACATAGTGATATTTTCCTGGATTAAATACTTGATTTACTTTTGAGAATGCTCAATTTAAAGATTTAAATGGCTTTTATTTTACAAATAGATTCAATAAATGTGGGATAGCAAATAAAACATTATTAAATGTAAGAACAACTTACATAAGCGTTCACATCAACATTTTCATACGTCGAAACGTTGTCACCTTTCTTTTGAACCACAAGTACTGAACCCCATTCCGAATTTATTTTTGTCACCAATGTAATGTGCATTTGTCCATCTACGACTGGTTGATCTACTTTTGGAACAAAACCATTCTCCTGAAAATCAAAAAGTGCGAACATTTATAATTTTGTTTCTGCTCTCGGAACCCCCATCATGTCATTTTAAACATCAAATTATCAACTCACATCTCTTGGATCAAACACTACTATGCATTTACAATCTCTAATATTTTTCCAGGTTAATGAACTCCTGTTTAGCATCAGACAAAAGTTGTATTCCCTTGTGATAGCCTGCAAACATGACATGATATGATGTAAAATATGATGAAAATATGGTAAAACAATAATTTAACTTAGGAGACTGAAAGTGATTTGCAAATTTGAAATACCTTAATGGATGTCATACTTTCATCTTTGATTGCATTTCCAGAATAAAAGTTGCTTAATAGCTGAAATATGCATAGAAGATTGCTTTAAAATTTAGATTAAAACTTCTTAGAAAGAAATTAAAATCAAGGACTTTATGTTGATAAATGAAATGCGATCTTTCGATGCCGTCCTCTTTTGATTCTTTGAAAAATTTTATGAATTCTTCTTTTGAGAAACTTGTTTGTCCCACTTTTACTTCTTCAGCTAAAGCCTCGTAGATGAAATTGAATTGCACCTGAATTGATTAATTTTCAGCCGGTTAGAAATAAGCATTTAAAATCAAGCTTCTTATTTAATTATTTACCTGCTTTTCAACCATTTTCATTCTCTGCTTCCTCAAGTTGTTGACAGTTTCTGGAACACTGATATCCAACCCTTGATATCCTTTGACCAGCAAATCATAAATGGCCAAAAAGGAGCCAGTTCTTCCAACTCCAGCACTGGTAATTTAAATGCTATAATTAATTTAATTTATTAAGGTTGGGATTACTATAAGAATTAGAGTTAATAGTTAAGGTTGGGATTACATAACCTTTTCTTCTGATTAAAAGCATTTTGAAGTATTATTTAAAAACAATTTATTAATGCGTATTAAGTATACCTAAATGTTAAGTAACATAAAATTACCTGCAATGAACAAGGATTCCACATTTTTCCTTCTCATACAATTTCTGACAACGTCGACAGAAATCCAACAGATAGAAGACGTTGTTTGGAACTCCATGATCAGGCCACTCCGTAAAGTGGAGATGAACTAAGGATCGTTGCTGATCATTCATCTTTAAATAAATAAATAAATAAAATAAATTAAGTAAACAGTTTGAAGTTATGTGATTCCAAATTAATAGAATATTTATTTACAGAAATTCGTAACTCCATCATTTTAAAAGGAGGCCACATAACAGTATTGTGATTTTCTATTGAATACTTTCCAGCTGTAAAACTATTTGCTTCAGGAAGATACTGCTCACATTTAACCTGTTAATATATGCATAAAATTATCCTTTACTTGCTTTGATTGGAAATCAAATCAAATCAATGTAAGTACCTTCTTTTGTTCAACATAATTACACAGCATGATTATGATTCCAATATCTTGTTGCCAAATCATTTCCCAAAAATCATCAACGCTATTCTTTACTGGTCCTAAATATATGTTGAAGCTATTAAAGTATGTTCTACTCATAAATAAATCATTATTTAAAAGTTACTAAATAAAAACTAATAAATATAAATCATTTTCAAGTTGTTTTTTTTTAAATTCAGCCATTAAATGTAAGAAAATATCGATACCTTGAGCTGCGATTAAAGCATCTTTAATGACTCCCTGTTAATAGAATTAATTTTGATTTACAAATTTGAAATGTAACGTGTTTTCTTAAATATTTTGTTAAATGTTATTCACACCTGAATAAAACTGGCATTAATGTAATCTGATTGATCCTCATGTGCTTTCCTGATCAATTTTACTCTGTTGTGCTGATCTAAACGTACTTGCTTTGTCATTAATTTATTTTGGCAGTTGGCAAAAATATAATAAAGTGGATTATTAAATTAATAAATGCATTTAATCTTCTTTCTATTTTCTAATTTCTATTTTTAATTTCAAAATAAACTCACAAGGAAGTATATTCTTGAATCTATTTAATTTCGATGAAACCTCCTTTGTGCATTTTAAATGCGATTCTTCGGATTGGTTCAAATTCTTTGAGGTTTAATTTTATTTTCAGCGACATTCAATAAGCTCAGTTTGTGAATGGCAACAAATTCTCACTTGAAATTCGTCAGCAAATTTAGTTCTATTTCGTGTTACGTATTCAGGAAGTTCTTGCAACTTTAATTTTCTTTCTGGAGAGGGAATGTCATTCAAGGAAGTATCTTAAAAAATAATTAATAAGTAAAAATATGAACATATATTAAATGCATTAAATAAAAAAGAAAATATAATCAACGAACTTTTCTTCTGAAGGTAATTCTCCTTAGTCAATGATGAAGCTGATTCGATCATTGTTGTCCTTAAAAGAGTCATTTATTTCAAATAAACTTTTAGAAATAATTTTATTCTATAACTTTTTATTTTATAATTTTTTTACCTTTTCCTTCGTTTGACATATAATATTGCTAATGCTGCAATAAGACACAGTCCTGCAATCGATCCAATTACTCCTCCTATTATTGCTGATTTATTTATTTCGCTCTTTGGATCGCTAGGCTTCGGTATCAATAAGATGATACTTTCTGAAATGCAACATCAAAATATAATAAAATAGATTAATAAATCAATAAATGCATTTCAACTACAAAAGTAATGAGCAATTACAAATTTAACCAACAAACCTTGGCATGGTGACGAAATGTAAGTTCTATTGAATCCTTCCTTACATTGGCAAGACGATAAATCACTTAAATTTGAAATGCAAATTTCATTTTCCCCACAACCTCCATTAAATATTGTGCAATCTAAAATTTAATCGTTTCATTAATAACTGACTTTTTCGAAGAGGTCGAAATCACCATTATTCAATATATTTTTACTCTATTTTATATAAACGTTTACTTTTGTATATATTTTTTATTAGAATTTAATTATAAACACACTTCTTATGTTACAAGAATCACCAGTCCATCCGTTAGCACAACCATCTTCACAATGTCCTTCCATGTAGGAACATATTCCATTGTTGAGGCAGTTGCATTTCAATGTGCAGTTGTGTCCGTAAGTACCATTGGCACAAACTATGGTTTGCAGTGGAATATTACAATTATTCTTCCGCTTTAAACGATTTGTGTTTTCAATAATCCAGAATTACATACACAAAAAAATATACAAAATCTTAATTCTTGAGTAAGGCGTTTCGACTTAGTAAAAAGTAAATTTAAAAAAAAAACGATAAGATATGATTCTACAAATTTATAAAAAAAACAAAGAAAAACGAAAATTATGATAATTTATAAATTTTAAATTACTCTTTGACTTAAATTCTGAAACTTAAATAATATAAAATTATTATAAATATTTGTAATTATTTTGTAAAAATGTCAATATAAAAAATTGCAAACTTTGGCAGGGTGACCAATCAGAAACTTTGTTGTATCCCTTACACTGACAAGACCTTAATTCACTTGAATTAGAAACACAGATCTCATTTGTGTCACAGCCACCGTTGCCAGACGAACAATCTGTGAAAACAAACATTGGAAAGTTTTCACATCATTTGAAATATCATACAGTTTGATCTTGTATTACTTCTCTTGTTGCAAGAATCACCAGTCCATCCAGTGGCACAACCATCTTCGCAATGCCCTTTCATGTAGGAACATCTTCCATTATTGAGGCAGTTGCATTTCAATGTGCAGTCGTATCCATAAGTACCATTTGGACAAACTGTGGGTTGAAATAATGCAATTAAATTTATTATGCTCCTCTAAACGTTTTATATCATCATTAAATCAGGGTTTACCTTATTATCACCTTCAAGTCAAAAAATCTCAATATCTATAATGCTTTCAACTTAATAAGAAAATTATGTTCGAAACCAATGTTCAAAATGTCAAACTATTAAATAATTTAAAAAATCACATCTTTATGTGATTCTTTTTAAATATATTTTAAATTTTGCAATTCACTACTTTATACGAAGATCATTAGAATTATTGATTGCATTATTAAGTTAAATTAGCTTGAACAATTTGTAACACAAAAATAAACGAAAACTACGTTAATTTACTTCAAAGTTACTAAATAGCTGCTTATTTTTTTTCATTTTATTCATTATCAAGCTTAACCAACAACTCAATCAAATAATTTGTCAAAGTTAATTTGTCATGTAAAAATTAACCTGAATAAAAATTTTCACAGCTTTGTGACAAGCAATTATTCGGACAGAGTGTTGCCCAATTCAAAGTATTTGAGCAGGTACAATTGTCAGATGTCTAAAAATTAAACATGTAGAAACTTGTTGTATCTTTAAATATATATTAATAAATGTTAATTTCAAATAACAACCATATTTGCAGCGAATGTAAAACCGTATCCTGAACATATGACTATGCAGCTTTGTGAGTTCAATCGACTAAATTGATGATTTAAATCTCTGAACTCAAAGCAGCCTAATAATTGACTTTCGTTAAATTTTCCTGAAATATTGAAAAATTAAAATAATTATTATTTGTAACGAGATGAATAAAAATTAAATTCCATACTTATATCGCAATGTTCTCCTTCCCAATTGACATCACAACCATTCGGACAATTTCCTTGTTGATCACATTTCACGCCTTTGTCGCAATTGCAATATTTGTCACAATTATCTCCGTAATAATTTCCTTGGCAACTGTTATTTCCTGGATATTGTAATTAAGAAAAATCTAATTCAAATATAGTAAAACGTTTACAATATTTTTTTAGTAACCTGTGCTCGCCTTAGTCAGCTTCGTTCCATAAACCTGAATTTCACAGATTGTCAAGTATCCATATTGTGTAGTTGGTTGTTGAACAATAACATATCGTCCAGGTGGAGTGTTTGGACGACATGAAATTGACATGTTTTGAGTTGGATCAGCCTTATAAGGAGATTGTCTGCACAATGGATACGCTGGATACTCAACATTTCCACTGGCGTTAAAATTTGAAATTCCAACATATACATAATCCAGTCTCTTCGTAACATTACTTTCAGCTAAAATTAAATTTTAATTGTGTTGCTCAACTTATTTAAAAATTTTATCAAATGTCAATATTTTACCTGAAAAATTTCTGGGAGTAAGGATGACTAACGATATATGATACATATCCAACAAGTCCACCTCCAGCCAATTTAAAATATTATCTTCCTTATTTCCATGAGCACAAGATTTATTGTAAATATCTTGATTGTAATTTCCGTCTGTGGCATAGTTTGATCCAAAATCAGCTGTTGAACTTTGAAATGCTGGTTTCTTTAATGCAATATTTTCATCAGAGCAAGCGAAACTGAAATGACATATCATGCATATGCTGATTAATTTTAGCATGTTTAACGAAATGATATCAACTTTCAGTTTTAAATATCGAACTTTATAAATTGTTGAGTGTCGAGGTTCAACAAGTCAACTTCAACCAAAATATTTTTCATTATAAGCTATTCTAAAAATCCTTTCTATGAGCTATTAAAAGCTCACCATTTCAAAATACTTCCTGATTTTGAGTACACAAGACGTTGTAACTTCAAACATAGCCTATCAATAGGAGGGCGATCATGTAAATTAATTTTTGGTTACCTTCATTGCTAGTATTTTTTTGTGATTGAAAGTGAATTGTTACAAAATAAAACCAAATCTTCATCCATCTCGAATTTGCTGCAAATCTCTCTGATCTGCAATTATTTAAATGTGATCATACACCATTTTGGAATAAGAGAATTTGTAAAATAATCTGAGAAATAAATTTGTGACATTTCAAATTATGGTTGTAATTTCGATGTATTACCATAATTTATTTTTTTTTAAAGTGACTACTTAGAAGATTAAATGTCGAATCCATGCATTCACTACAACGTTTATAGAAATATCGTTGCGATAATAACAGCAGGACAAAGCTTTATCTACGCATACTTTAAGAGTTAATGGAAAAAGAAGATATCAAACCATCACTGGAAACTATTGTAAAATAAATCAGTACCATTGGTGTATCTAATACTTAATAATAATATTTAAATTAATAATATTAAATATTTATTTTAAAGGACTATGAATTGCAAGATGCAAAAATCTAGTCAATCACAGCCATATTCGACCTCTAGCACTATAAATTTTTATTTTCTAAAATCCCGTCATGACAACGCTCATTAAACTACAATATTTCAAATTATAAATAAATTATATTATAAATAAGTAATAAATTTATAAAAAAAGTGAATATTTTACATAAATGTACACTGTTGTAATTCTTAAATTTTATTTCTTTATCTTGAAATGTTCACCTTTCCAATTGACATCACAACCATTCGGACAGATTCCTTGTCGCAATTACTTCCGTAATAATATTTTTACAGTTAGTACTTTCTGAATGTTTATATTTCGGTAAAAATAATTGAAGATATAGTAGAAATGTTACATTTTTTCTATGATAACCTATTATGTCATATTATTTAACTTGGAGCCAAAACTTGAATTTTACTGAACAACAAGTATCTAGATTCTGTAATCCAGGTGGAATGTTTTGAGTTGGGTCGGCTTTATGCGGAGATGGCTCGCATACTGAATATACTGTAACCTCATCATTTCGCTGATGTTGGGTAAATTTCAGATATTAATAATTATATAAGCAACATATTTTATTTTACCAAATAAAAATTACTCATTTATTTATTTCAATTAAATCAATCTAAGGGCAAGCCATGCCTTGCCACATATATGGCAATTGAGAAACAGAGAAACATATTGTAACCAACATGACAAAGGAGATTCAATTAGCACTAGCTAGGTTTGTAAAAAAATCAATTTTTACAAATTAAGAAATCTCTAACAAAAAAAATTATAAAAAAATAAAGGACTTTTTGCATCCTCATTTCCGATTCTTTGCAAATTTTAAACTCTTTTATAATCTTCTAACAAATCCACAATGTGGAACCAATTTAAAATGTTTTTCCTTACTACCATGAGCGCAGTCGTTGAAATTTTTGACTGTAATTTCCATGTATCAACTTAGTGCGTCCATGGCAACCAAATTGAACTTTGCAAGGCAAGTTTCCTTAAAGCGATATTTTCGGAAGACATTACCGTGTTAATGGGACATGCTAATACCAATTAATTTCGATAGGAAATAAAACATAGCTTATTAAATAAGTTTCAATAATGAAAACTTTATGTTATCAAACGTGATAGTGATGAATGACTAACATTGACATTGCAACTCTCGCAGAGCCTATTCATCGTTTACCGTGCATTCGTGTGAAATAATTCTAATTGTTGCTATCAGATCGTGCTTAGTAGAGAAATTGGTGGATCATTTAAACTTTAGTAACTTTCGATGATACTTAGTTTTGTAATTTTTTTTGAAAAGATAAATTGTCATCATCTTAATTTATTAAAATCTTGTTGAATGTGTTTTAATCAATTCAAGATTTACTTAAAATGATTAAGAAACATTCTTTTAAATTTAATTTTATTCAATATGCTGATATAATTATGTTAACATTCAAACTGATGAATAAATCAATTTTTTTGAAGGATATGTTATTAATAAATAAAATATTCCCTATTGTTTTTGAATTAGACACAATATATACATTGCAAATTCACGCACGCATATATTTTATTATTAGGTTCTACTCAACTAATGATACCATTGGTGTTCCTTTAAATTTCAAATTTAGTATTCTTATGAATTTCATATTGAAATAACCTGGGGTCTGGGAACTAGTAAGTTTTAGAGTAAAATTATTAAGCAAGTATTCAGTTAACGGAACTGAATAATCGAAGGTAAGGGTTTAAGGAATTGAGGTACTTAGAAGATGCAAATGGATATTTGAGCTTCTAAGTTGTTTGGATTCTCATGAATGCCAGGTGAATATCGAGAATGCTTTTCTGTAGCAATAATAGACAAAGATACCAAATATAATGAAATATAAATTTAATTATTTGAGCAATATAAACTTAATTAATTTCCAAGTTTACAACAATATTTCTTGTCGATTTACAGCTGCTTTTTCTCAAAAATGCGATTTTATCATACAATAAAAAGTTAAGGAAGTGCTAAATAGACATTGTCGTTATAAATTGAATGTTCTTAAATCTATTTATCAAAAGGAGCAATCCTTGTAATATTTTCAGTTTTAAATATATCCATCAACACAAAGTCATGGCTATCTATGTCCATATTTCTACACATTAAAAATTGCATATCACCTGGAATAAACAAAAATATATAATAAGTTATTAATACAACATTTTTTATTTGAAACTATTAACAGTTTGTCATTACCGTGATAAAAGTCTAATTAAAATGATAATTCTACACTAGTGGTATTTCCATCAATGACCTTTACTAATAAATAATAACGGACAATAAGCAGAAATGCAATCCAAAAATTATTAGCTATTGTCATGCAATTAATTGTACAGTATTGTCAACCAGAAGTTAAAATAAATTCATGAACAATCTGATGGAGCTTTTCAAAGGATATCTGAAAAATACAGGTGTGTAATTAATTAATGAAATTTTAAATTATTTTAAATAAAATTTGCCAACCTCAGATGGCTGGTAATCAGTGACCTTGCAAAGTTCACAAAGGTTTTGTAGGATTGCAACTTCATCGTAAACTTTTAATTGGCTGATGATGTTACAGGCAGCCATGAAAAAATATCCTAATTTGCGATTATTTCTAAAAACATTAGTAGTAAAATATAATTTAAATCTTACAAACAATTTTAAAATCAAAACATGCCCCAAAACCATTGTAATGTTTTCATTAATTGGCAGTTGTGAGAACAATTCCATGAATGTCAAAAAGTCCAAATAATCTTCTTTTTTATCAACCACAAAAATTTTTATGCTTTTATCTCTAGACATACTGATATTTTCCTAAATCAAGTATTCATAGCTATTAAAACGGATTCTTAAAAATTAAATCAACACATTTACATACAAATAAATATTAAAAATTAAAATTAGGATAATTAAAAAATAACAAAGTCTTACGTATGCATCTACGACAACATTCTCGTAACTGGATTTGTTGTCACCTTTCTTTTGAATTTCAAATATTTTACCCCACTCCGAATTCGTTTCATTCACTAATGAGATGCATATTTGATCATTGATGATTGGATGGTCAATTTTTGGAACAATATTGCTATGCTAAAGAAGAAACATTAATTAACTAATTTCATCCATTGTTAATTAAGATAGATCGGCAATCATAAAAACATGTAACAATATGTGCAAACATTACTTTTTATTTACTGAAACTTTTCTCATCACATGTTTTTTCTTTCGGATATTAATATATCAATACTCACCATAACTGCACCAAACATAATTATACAATGGGTTTCCGGAATATTTTGCCAGGTAATTGCACTCGTGTTACTTGTCATCAAACCAAAGTTATAGGCACTCGTAACAATCTGTGGATGTTTATCAAGTTAGGATTACAATTACAAAAGACGCTAAAGTAAAATAAAAGGACGATAAATAACCTTAATGAATCTGATAATTTCATCTTTGTTTTCATTGTTTGAATAAAAGTTGCTTAAGGTCTAAAATATTAGAAATTTTTAATTTTATTGTCAAATACAACTTCTTTGTTTCAAACGAGGTAGTGAAATAAAATGACAACTTGATGTTGGTTGAGCATGTGTGATCTTTCGATGTTGTCATCCTTCAAATTTTGGTAATATTTTGTGAATTCGTTCTCGGAGAATGTGGTTGGACCCAATTTCACCTCCTCAATCAGAGCTTTGTAAATTAAATTATATTGCGCCTGGAATATTTTGGGGTTGGTTGCTGTATCTCATCTTCATAAAAGCAAATTCTTACAAATAACCTGTTTCTCCACCATTTTCATCCTCTGCTTCCTCAAACTGTTGACAGCATCAGGAACACTGATATCTAAACCTTTGTATCCTTTCACCAGCAGATCGTAAATGGCCAAAAAAGAACCAGTTCTTCCAACTCCAGCGCTGAGATTTACAAATTTAAGTCGCTATTTATTAATAATATATATTCACTGACTACTGCAGCAAATGAAATGTATTACATACACTTCTAATGTAACTAAGTAACCTCGAAACAATGAAAAAAATAACATTTAATTTTTAATAATTACCTGCAGTGAACCAGGATTGCTTGTTTTTCCCTCTCATGCAATTTCTGACAACGTCGACAGAAATCCAACAGATAGAAGATGTTGTTTGGAACTCCATGATCAGGCCATTCCGTAAAATGGAGATGAACTAGGGAACGTTGTTGGCCGTTCTTATGAAAAATAATGTTTAAATTTTATTTGTTATCTAATTTATTATAATAAAATCAACTAATTGTACTAAAAAATAAAGACGTTTTAATAGCTAACATTAGAAATTCGAAGCTCCGTCATTTTATAAAATGGCCATGAGATGGTTTGATGATGTTGAATTTTGTATTCTCCTGCATTCAAACTATTTACTTCGGGAAAGTATTGTTCACATTTTGTCTGTTAAATGATTTTTTTAGTTTCCAATTTTATAAAAATAAGTTTACATAATTACCTTTTTACGTTCAATGTAATTGCAGAGCATGATTACGATTCCAATATTTTGTTGCCAAATCATTTTCCAGAAGTCACATATACTGTTTTTCACAGGACCTACGAAACATATGGGCTTGATTATAATTAACATTATTAAAAACTCTTCGAAACATTTATTTAAAAAAAACAAAAAAACCTTGAGCAGCAATTAACACATCTTTAACGATGCCCTGTTTAATGTACAACAGTATAAATGTATCACAAATTTATTACATCCAATTGAACTACTATTCAAACCTCGATATAACTGGCGTTAATGTAATCCGATTGATTATTGTTTGGTTCTTTCATTAGTTTCACTCTGTTATAGTCATCTAAATAATTATAAAATTTCCAAAATATCACTTGATCAATATTATATTTTTTTATGTAATTGTAATTCATCTATTAAGTTTAGCTTACAGGGAATTATGTTCTTGAATCGATTCAATTGACTAATATTTTTTCCATCTTTCGAATGTTTTAAATGGGGAGACCCATTAAGATTAACTTTCTGCAATTCAGAATTAAATTTTTAACTTAATTAACCATATGTAAATCGGCTTTTAAATTACCTGAAATTCATCCACATAATTTGGTGCATTATCTTCAACGAATTTTTGAATTCCTTGCAGTTTAAAAGTTTTTCTGGCAACGTTTGGTTCGTTGTTCGATGGTTCATCTTTGTAAGTGAAAATTGGGATTTAAATATATTATTATAATATGTTAATAAATAAATCTGAAACTTACTAGAATTGGGATGCAAAGGCTTCACCACAAACATAGATGCAGTCAAATTCGGAATTTTCATCCTTTAAAAATAATGTAAAAGATGCAATGCAATTAACTTATAACTAAATAATTGATTTACCTTTTTCTGAATTTAACAAACAATATTATCAATGCAATAATGAGGCACGAGCCTGCGATCGACCCAATAACTCCTCCTATCACTGCTGATTTATCCACTTCATTTGTTGGTCTAGTAGCTTCTAAAACAAATATAACATTATTTATAAGTAAATATTTATAAAGTTATAATAAATATTATTAGCATGTGAACCTGGTAAACATGACGTCCAAAACGAAGTTCTATTGTATCCTATCTTACATTGACAAGAAGTCACGTCACTTGAGTTGGAAACACAAGCCTCATTTCGATCACAACCACCATTGCCGGATGTACAATCTAAATCAAATATTGGAATTTATTGATCAGCATTTGAGATATCAGAGTTTTATTTTTTTATTACTTCTAATGTCACAAGATTCACCAGTCCATCCACTGGCACAACCATCTTCGCAACGTCCTTCCATGTAGGAACATCTTCCGTTGTTGAGGCAGTTGCATTTCAATGTGCAGTTGTATCCATACGTTCCATTGGGACAAACTTAGTTAGTATCCAATGAATTTGTTTATTTATTTTGATGTGAAAATAGTTTTTGGGATTGATTAATCTAATTCTATAAACAAGTAATGAAATTTTTTAAATTGAAACCTGAATAGATCATTTTCGGACAATTTGTAATCGTACAACTTTGCCAGCAGCTTTCATTTGATACTAATATCCCATTGCATGAGTTCATACATAAACAGACGGCTTGATTCTTTGTAGGTTATTAAAAGTTATTGTAAGTAAAAGTCGGCATACAAATATTTTTATATTCAATCTAAAACGTTGGCGCAGAGGTTGACTGAATTGGTAGTGTTCTTGCATGCGGAGGTAATAATTACAGCAGTCGTTATGTGACACGTTCGCAGCCCAAAAAAAAAAGATTAAAAGTGCCTTCCTATCCGGATATATAACAAATTTAAAAAATTGGCTAAATAGAAATACGAATACAAAACCTTATCTGCTGCAAATGTAAAACCATATCCGGAACATGTAGTTATGCAGCTGAAATCATTCACTCGTGGAAATTCATCATTCGGTGAGTTCGTCAATTGGAAGCAGCCAAGTGATTGGTTTAAATTGAATTTTCCTTTTATAAAATCAATGTTAGATTGAAAAGTCTAAAATGAATAGAGACAAATTTACAACATACTTCTATCGCAATGTTCTCCTTCCCAATTGACATCACAACCATTCGGACAATTTCCTTGTTGATCACATTTCACGCCTTTGTCACAATTGCAATACTTGTCACAATTTTCTCCATGGTAGTTTCCTTGGCAGGTACTATTTCCTAACAGTCAACTAAAGGTTAATCACAAATTCAGAGAATGACATGCATATTCAATTTAATATTAACCCAAGGAATTATTTTCCAATTTGAAGCCATACACTTGAACTTCACTAATTGTTAAATATCCAGTCGAATTAGATGGAAGTTGAACAACAACATAACGTCCAGGTGGAGCATTTGGACGACATGAAATTGATATGTTTGGATATACATTATTGACCCTAATGACCTTGTGAGGAGATTGTCTGCACAATGGATACACTGGATACTCAACCATTCCACTGATAATTGGTGAATTTGTAATCCCGATGTATGCATAATCCATTCTGCCCAATTGAACATCTTCATTAACACCCTGTCTTGGCGTCAAAATAACTTGTGAAATGTAATATTCAGACATCAGGTCCACTTTCCACCAATTTAAAGTATCTTGTTCTCGAGCGCAATGAGCTAAAGTATTTATTTCTCCATCCAAGGCTTTATTTGCTCCGTATTCGGAGTAATATGTAGAGCTTTGATCGGCAGGTTTGTTATAAGCGATGTTTTCAAGAGATTGTGCCGATCTTAATCCACAAACAAAACATGAGATAATTAACTTCAGTAAGAACATACAATTATTTTTTAACATGATATCCTTATTTTCTCGTAAGATGTTTTAATAGAGTATCACCTTACGACTAACAATTTTATTGTCGGCCTTTATGAATTTTCGGCTATTAATGTCGCATTCAATAATATGATGCTCATGCTATTGTTACCTAAAGCATACTATTAAAAGTTCATGTACTTCCTGATTGTGATTATTATGTAATTGATGTCTTCAGTCATCTTTTAAAAAATACTTTTTTTAAATTTATTTTATTTTTTTACCAGTATATTAATAACAATAATTGGCGATAAAAAATGTAATGCTATAAAATGTATAGTTTTTTCGTTTATTGATTTAATACTAAGATGTAAGGCGACTTTTGCAAAGGGTTTGAAATAAGGGTTTGAGTGCGATATGTAAATATCAGTTTGAACACAATTTTTCTACTTGTTATTACCATATATCGAGTTGTTATCCTAAGGACATAGTAGTGAGCGTAACCCAAATCGTGACTCCAATGCATAATACCATTCAATCATTTGAATAGCTTTCATGATGATGATGACGATTTAAAGAGGATTTATTAGTTTTCTTAGAGCATTAACTTTTAGAACTTTCTGAAGTGGTCTTCTTGATTTTGATCGGAGAGTGGTGGCTTGATTTACTTCTCTTGATAGTAACTGAATATTTAGCACGCATTGCAAATACTTTTCAAGTAACAATAACATGACACATTCTTTATTCTTGTTTTTTTTTCTTTACTGAATGTGAAGACCTTAAGCCAATCAAATCTCCATTTAAAAAGCACTTCTGGCATCTAACCTTTTGATTCTTTGTGATTTTTAAACATTAATAAATAGATTTGCATGTTTCAAGAATTTAAATATTTGGTGTATTTATGTAATAATTGGAACATTTTCTATATTTAGAAATATTACTTGATGTTTAACTCATCGAATCAATCGTTGAATGCCTCTCGTGCAGCTCATGATTTGTGGATATAAAAATTGATTTAAATCGTCTGGATCATCATCATCATCATCAAGTCGGCTTAAGGTCAACCCAGGATATTTCTGATCATTTCTTGCTCCTCTGATTAACTTGATTTTTCTATTAACAAAATTCTAACTAGCGACTGAGCTCTTCAAATGCAACTATTCAGCTCAGCTGAAAACCCACCTTGTCACGATATTCTTTGGCTGAGACAAGATGTCCTGACGTTAAGCCACGATACCATATACAAATTAACTTTTATTATTGCTGTTATTATTTCTGTTGATTTTATACTTATTATATTTATTGTTGCCATTATTATCGTTTCTGTTGATTTGTACTTATTGCAAATATTGTTACCATTATTGTTGTAATTATTGATTTGATATAGTTAAATTAGCTCTGAGAAGTGGGTTTATGATGAGCGATAATTTCTTTGGACACTAAGTATAGGGTCTCAAATCGAGTTAAATAATTCCAAACGAAAAAGTTTGAAAAAATTTAATGTTTCAATATAAATAAAATTTACAATTGAAATAATAAAGTCTTTAGAGTCCCCATTTTACAAACCATGACAATTTGTGAAGTCATGAGCATATTCTTTAGAGTTTTACATTCACAACGGTAAGAACTATCTGTGTGATGACATATGGAACTGTTCCTATCACATTCATATTTATTATTTCTGCGTTCGTCAAAGTCTACAAGAAATATCTGAACTTCATTATTCAAATTTATACATTACAAATTTTTAGATTTACTAGTAGCACCAACTGCAATCTTAATAATTTCAAACTGATTAGAAGATTTTTTGACAGGCATTTGAATTATCATAACTTTGTTGGCAGTTTCGATGCGAGTAAATACATCGTTCTGCTCAGGTAGTTCAATTTCTAGCCACTCGCAAGAGTTTCTATAACTAACCATTATTAATTATTTGAAGCTTAATTTGCTTAAAGCATTTACTTAATCTTCAGAAAAACTTCTTAAGGGGTGCTCTTTGTTTGACATATAACTCTAATATTGATCATGCAATTTTAAATTTAAACATACTTAAAATTCATCAAATAATTTCCATTTGACTATTTTTATATAAAAACTGAGTCACCACATGTTGCCTCGTCTTTTTGATAATTTGTTTTCAAAAATATCTTCTTTACATACATACATACATACATACTCTGTTCGCTAGTCATGTAATTAAAGATCAACTTTTACTAAATATGCTACTGGTTCTCGTAGTATTATTTGCATAAATTTACTCTACTGTTCCACGTAATATTGCCAACCTTTCTAACCTTTAAGAAAGCACTAAAACACTTTATTATTAATTCTAAATAACCACGTATTTTTACTCAATAATACTTAGTAATTCTTATATTATTGGAACGTTGAAACGCAACTACATTTCAAAACTTTCTTTTACATTCATTTCATCATGGTGGAAAAGCAGGTTTGACAGAAGGAGAAAAAAGACAAGTTAAGGCCTTTAGGAAGGCAAACTATTTAATAAGAAAGATTGCAAATGAGTTGAATAGGTCAAGAGCTGTCATCAAATGTTTTTTGGATGATCCAGACTCATATGGGAAGAAATACAAGGGCGGAAGACCGAAAAATCTCTCGAATCAGATTCAGAGACTTCTTATGAGGGAGGATTCACAAGGAGAATATACGTGTAAACAGCTAAAAGATAAGCTGGATTTGGATGTCCATGTTAGGAAGTCTCCAATTATCTTAATTCAAGTGGACAGCAGAGATACGAAATGCAATAGTGAGCTCCAGCGTTGAAAATCCATCATAAGAAAAAACGCCTCCTCTGGGCAAAAGAGATGGTCAACTACAACGAAAGATGGGAATGCGTAATTTTCACAGATGAAAAAATAATTCAACCTTGATGGGCCAGATGGCTATAAATACTACTGGCATGATCTCAGAAAAGAAAGAGATGTTTTTTTATAGCAGAAAACGCGGAGGAGGTTCTGCGATGGTCTGGAGAGGAATTTCAGCATTTGGGAGGACTGAACTGCTGCTTTATAAAGAAAGGCAAGACTCTCAGAAGTACATCAAAATGCTCAAAAATCATCTCCTTCCTTTTTCAAACAAACAACATGAATTTCAGCAAGCTAATGCTCCTATTCATGTTTCCAAGGCAAACAGAGCCTTTTTCCAGGAGTCCAACATGCAAGTGATGGACGGCCTGCATGTTCACCCGACTTGAATCAATGGAAATAGGACGTGTGTTAGCAGGAAATTTTTTTTTATGACGTTCATTTGTTTTCCTATTAGTTCCAACTTGTACTCGGTTTTGTGTTTTTGTGTTTCAATAACATAAACGGATAAAAAAGAATAGCATCAAATTTTAAAAATATTCTTGATCTTGGTTATACGACTTCACAATTGCGTGAGACTTTTTTTTAGAAATTTGTAAATTATTAGAAATGTTAAGAAGCACTTCAAATAAAGTCATTAAACGTAAAGCAACCATTATAAATCATCTAGTAGAAATATTTGACACATTCAAATTTATTGCTTCGTGTTCAATTTGAATATTAATTCATTCATCCAAATAGTTACCATCCTCGTCATCTCTAGATTTTCTTTTGGTAAAGATTATTAATGGAGCTGTAATAAAAGTTAATCCAGCAACTGCTCCAAATATTCCTCCAATAATTGCCGCTGCATTTATTGTTTTGTTATCTTTGAGAATGGAATGAGCAAGTTAATATCTTTTACAAATTAAAATTTGTAATTTGTACAAGAATGTGAGTTACCAAAATTTTCGCCTGAAGATGAATTTGATAAACTCTGACATGGTGAAGAAATGGATGTCCGATTGAATCCTACCTTGCATTCACAAGCGGTTACAACACTCGAATTCGAAACACAAGTTTCATTTTCACTACAACCACCATTGTATCTTGAACAATCTAAAAGTAACTCTTAACATTTTACAACATATTGATACTACACTGATTTAAGCAAAACCTCTTATGTCACAAGAATCACTAGTCCATCCGTTAGCACAAACATCTTCGCAATGTCCTTCCATGTAGGAACATCTTCCATTGTTGAGGCAGTTGCATTTCAATGTGCAGTTGTGTCCGTAAGTACCATTGGCACAAACTATGGTTTGCAATGGAGCAATTAAATTTAATGTACTCCTCCAAAAAATTATGCTTTCACTAATCCATGATTTAATTCTTTTCGACTCAGTAATTAGAAAATTAATGTCTTACTGAATAATTTATAAAAAAACAAAAAAAAAAATCTTTTAATTTTTCCAAAGTTTTTATTTGTGTATACACTAATTTTGGTGGATAGCCTCTTAAACTAAAGTAATGTAATCATAACTAAATAATAATTATAAAATATATCAACATAAAAACCTTGCAAACTTTGGCATGATGACCGATCAGAAGTTCTATTGTATCCTTCTTTACACTGACATGAGGTCAATTCACTTGAATTGGAAACACAGATCTCGTTACTACCACAACCGCCATTTTGTTTCAAACAATCTGCAATTCATTGTGAACAGTTCAAAAGGCGTTTATGTGTTTACGAGTTTTAACGTAATACCTCTAATGTCACAAAAATCACCAGTCCATCCAGTGGCACAACCATCTTCGCAACGTCCTTCCATGTAAGAACATCTTCCATTGTTGGGGCAGTTGCATTTCAATGTGCAGTTGTATCCATAAGTAGCATTTGGACAAACTTTGAAATTTATTTATTTCAAATTACTCGCTTTACAATAATACTTTAATAATAACAATAATAATAATAATTAATTTATAAAGCGCCATGTGCGTCAGATGCGCCTTGTGTCTTCGCTGTCCCATGAAGTCCTGAAGAGGTGGGTCTTCAGGTGACGCTTGAAAAGCTCCAGGGATGGCTGGGCTCTGACGGTGGGAAGGAGTCTGTTCCAGAAAGATAAAGCTGACGACGAGCGAAGACCAGATGTTTGGCGACGATCTAGTAAGTGATGGAGATATGGTAGGGTGGATGTTGCTAGAGTGTGTCATGAAGGCAATTTTGAAGGTGATACTCTTATGGATCGGCAACCAGTGCAATTTTTTTCAGACAGTCCGTGCTATTGAGGGTGGGGTTGAGGGGAACAAGCTTGGCAAGCTTGTTTTGAATGCGTTGCAAGATTGGAATTAAAGAAGCAGATGTGCCGTGAAGAAAAGAGTTTACTTTAAAATTAAATTTGAAATGATAACTTGTTATAAAAGAGATATTAAATTATTTGTATTTAATATGTACACTTGTTATTACTTAGTATTAACTTTTTATTAAGTCATTGCTTGGCTTGAATTAAAAAAAAAGATATACAGACAAAAAAAAATATGAATGTAAATTAGATAAATGAAGTGAAAAGACGGTGCATTGTTATCGAATGTGATGTTAATCAACGAGCCATTTTTTCATTAACTGATAACTGGAATACTCAAACAACGTCTGAAGGATGACAAATAAATCACATATATAGCACAGATAACCTGCATAGAAGGTTGCTTCGTATACATCGGGCACATTATCTTCAAATCCACACGTCATCGGAACTGTCCAGTTCAATGAGTCAGAACATATGCACACATCGAAAGTCTTTAACATTTCAAGCAAAACGACAAAAGCGAAAGTCAGTTTTAAATTTATTAATTAAAATAAAATGCATTTGCAAAAAATTACTTTATAACTTGCATATGTAAATCCAAATCCGGAACAAGTTGTCATACAAGAACTTGTTTGAGTGCGAGGAAATTCATGAGATGAAGATTTACTCAGTTGAAAGCATCCAATTAATTGGTTTCTATCATATTTTCCTAATATAAAATTTAAATAAGGAAACCATAATAAATTAGATTAAATTTTTAGCTATACTTATATCGCAATGTTCTCCTTCCCAATTGACATCACAACCATTCGGACAATTTCCTTGTTGATCACATTTTACGCCTTTGTCACAATTGCAATATTTGTCACAATTTTCTCCATAGTAGTTTCCTTGGCAGGTACTATTTCCTAACAGTCAACTAAATTTTAATCACAAATTCAAAGAATGCAGGCGGATTCAATTTAATATTAACCCGAGGAATTATTTTCCAATTTGAAGCCATACACTTGAATTTCACTTATTGTTAAATATCCAGTCGAATTAGATGGAAGTTGAACAACAACATAACGTCCAGGTGGAGCATTGGGACGACATGAAATTGTTATGTTTGGATATACATTATCGACCCCAATGACCTTGTGAGGAGATTGTCTGCACAATGGATACACTGGATACTGAAACTTTCCACTGATAATTGGTAAATTTGTAATCCCGATGTATACATAATCCATTCTTCCCAATTGAACATCTTTATCAACACCCTGCCTTGGCGTCAAAATAACTTGTGAAATGTAATATTCAGACATCAGGTCCACTTTCCACCAATTTAAAGTATCTGGTTCTCGGTCGCAATGAGCATAAGTATCTATGTCTCCATCCAAGGCTTTATTTGCTTCGTATACGGGGGAAAATTGTATCGAAGAACTTTGATAGGCAGGTTTGTTGTGAGCAATATTTTCAAGAAATTTCCCAGATCTTATTCCACATATTAAACATGCAAAAATTATATTCATTAAATTATGTTTAAACATGATTTGAATACTCTCTCGAAAGATGTCTTAACCTTACCTTAGTACCTGAGTGGCCTGAACTAATATTGTCAGGTCTATTATATTATTTCGGCTAATCGCCTCTAAATCATTCGATTGTTAATAACAGCTTACCCTTGAAACTTTTAATTTCCGAAGATGAAAAGCAATTTTTCATGACTTATGAGATATGTAAATAACTCTGATACTATGCCTTATAACTTAATTATTATTTTTATTTAAATATTTATTTATTTGTCAAAACAATCCGCGGGTCATCTAAGACCTCTTGCGCAAATCTGTGCAATGGTTACAGATGTTCACGAAAACAGAATGCAAAGGTCAGGCGATTGCTTAATGAGGAGATGGTTATTGAGGTCGGTGAGAGAAAGGCGAGATAATGTTTGAGAAACTAATGATGTCGAGGGGTAAAGAGTTCAAAAAATAAAATAAAAAGGTTTGATGACTCGGTAGATGAAGAAGTGCTGCCTGTTTGGTGGAACATTTTTCCTTTCTTAGACGAAGGAGATGACCACTATTACATATTATTATCACAATTTTTGGCGTGTTATTGTCATACATAAAGCCATTGCTATTCTAAGGTCTTAGTAAGTAACTGCTTAACCCAAATAAAACTTTAAAGTTTAACCTCCTGTTTAAACACCTTTCATTCAATCGTTTGAATAGCGGGCTTTGTCACTTTTCAATCACAAGTTATTGGGCCACTGAAACCTTGATAGAGTTTCAGTCTCGTCGGTCGAGTGTCGATTTAATAATAATAATAATAATAATAATAATAATAATAATAATAATAATAATAATAAATAATAATAATAATAATAATAATAATAATATAATAATAATAATAATAATAATAATAATAATAAGATAATAATAATAATAATAATAATAATAATAATAATAATAATAATAATAATAATAATAATAATAATAATAATACTAATAATAATAATAATAATAATAATAATAATAATAATAATAATAATAAGAATAATAATAATAATAATAATAATAATAATAATAATAATAATAATAATAATAATAATAATAATAATAATAATAATAATAATAATCATAATAATAATAATAATAATAATAATAATAATAATAATAAATAATAATAATAATAATAATAATAATAATAATAATAATAATAATAATAATCATAATAATAATAATAATAATAATAATGTATTATTATGATTTTAGTCGAAGAATTAGTACAAAAAGAATTTATGACTCATAGACGTGTCAATAACTGATTTAGTAATTTTGTATGAAAAGAATGTTGATGTCATATACTTGAGAAAAAAATCCTTTTGAAAATTGTGTTTTAATTAGTTTTGGTTTTATATCATATGTTTTTTGTTCTGATAAAGTTTTTACGATTGCTTGCGAGTGAAATTATTATGAAAGTTTTCAAAATTAATTTTTAATCAATCTGCGAAGAACATTACATTCTTAACACTAAAAAAATGTTTAAAATGTATATGTCTTTTATATTTTCTTTGTATTACTGTATAATAATACTCATTATCAAAGTATTTCTGATTATTTTGGTTTATGCACGACATATAATTTGTTTTAAATTTTTTAATCTGGGGCACCTACTAACTTTAGCTTACAGGAAACTATTAATTAATTGCTTATTATTTCTTCAACCCTTCGAATGTTACGTATGGAGAGATCCAATATGATTAGCTTTATGAGTATAAGATTTAAATGTTCATTTAACTTTGTTACATGTGACTTGGATTTTAAATTACTTGAAATTCATCTACGTAATTTGGTCCGTAATCTTCAACAAATTTTATCATTCCTTTCAGCTTAAATGTTCTTTCGTCTGTTCCGAATTTTTGTTAAAAATTCAACTTTGCAAATTAAAACACACCTTGCTTAGAAAGTTATTAATTAAATATTTTGTTAAGCATGTTTGGGACTTACTTTGATTGCAATGCGAAAGCTTCACCTCAAAGAGTGACGAATTCAAACTTATTCTTCATAATAATAAAACTGATGCAACAATGTAATTAATTTACTTTTTTCTGAATTTAACAATGTGATAATGAACACAATCTGGCAAATGATCCACTTATTCCGCCTATTACTGCTGATTTATCCAATTCATTTTGTTTTGTTTTTTTTTATTATATTCTGAAACTAAATCAATATATTAATACTATAAATAAATGTAATTATCAACATAAAATGAATATTCGACGTTAAACATTGCTAAACTTTTAAAAATATTATTAAATACTAACCTATTCAGAAATTTAAAGAAAAAGGTTTCCAACAGAATTTTTCCCGCATCTTTGAAACTCGACCGAACATTCTTTTTAAATTTTATTACATATTGAATTCTTTAAGTCTATTGATCTTTCATTTTTAAGTAATTTAATCTATTGTATTCAAATTTAGAAGCAATTATCAGTTAATGATTTGTATGTGAGTCATTGTTTTGATTTTTTTCTAAAATTATATTTCCTCTTAAATTAGGTTTCTTTATTTATGTTTCGATGATTAATTGTGAATAATTTGACATACTTCTGCATCAAAATTTTGATAAATATTTGTGCATGCTCTTGATATATTTAATAATTAAATTGATACATTTATAAATTAACTTACATTTTAAACCATCCGTAACGTATACATATAAATGTATAATTTTTTAAAATTTACTTTAGTTCACATGCAGCCTAAATCAGTACTCACATTGACATGATATATCATTTAAGTGGATCTTCTCAAATCCCATTTTACAGTCACAACGACATCTGCCTTCAATATTTGCACATGTTGTTGTTGAAAGATCCCAATGCGCAATTGTACATGCGGCATTCATTGATGTCTATCATAGTATTTTGTTCCACATATTATTCTTAAGAAGAGAGATTAATAAACTGATTGAAACAACCCGACAACTGGTCTCATTCAACGTTTTAAAACCTGGTTTACAATGACATATAAAACTACAAATCATGTCTTCACAAGTTGTGAACGAAACATCACATTTCTTGTGAAAACTTTCATCGAAATCTGTTGGTTGAATTTAATGTTTCAATATAAATAAGATTTACAATTGAAATAATGAAGTCTTTAGAGTTCCCATTGTACAAACCATGACACTTTGTGGAGTCATGAACATCTTTTTTAAATCCAGTTTTACATTCACAACGGTAAGAACAATCTGTGTGATGACATATGGAACTGATCCTATCACATGCATATTTATTATTTCTGCGTTCGTCAAAGTCTACAAAAAATATCTGAACTTCATTATTCAAATTTATACATTACAAATTTATAGATTCACTAGTAGCACCAACTGCAATATTAATAATGTCAACCCGAATAGAAGAATTTATGACAGGTATTTGAATTATCACAATTTTGTTGGCATTTTTCGTATTTCATCTATATAAACTCCAATTGATTGTATTTGTGCATGTGCATAAGCTTTGTGTCTTTTTTGGAAAAATATCATTTGATTTATTATTTTCAAAATTATGTTATTAACACGAGAACCACTACCTTCACAGTTGCAAATGTAAAATCATATCCGGCACCCCGTCAGTAAGCCCGGCGACAAAACAGCCCCGACAAAACAGCCCGGCGTCAAAATAGCGGTAGGATTGGTTCTTTGTGGATTTGTTACATGTCCACATGACGTGATGATAAGGTGAGGATAATTTATAATAAATACCAACTTGAAAAGTTCATGCAAAGTGAGGAAGTAGCCATAATCCTGATAATATTTTAGACGACAAATCTTCAAACCACTAATTTCGAATTAAATTTGGAACCAGTTATCGCTTAATGTATTCAACTCACAAAATTTTTTAAAATACATTGACGAGGCTGTTTTGACGGGGCTATTTTGTCTTGGGCTACTTTGTCGGGACTATTTTGTCGGGATTTTTTTGTCCTGGGCTATTTTGTTACAAGGCTATAAAGACGGGGTTGTTTTGAAGGGGTTATTTTGTCCTGGGCTATTTTGACGCGGGGCTATTTTGACGGGGCTATTTTGTCGCCGGGCTGTTATGACGGGTCACCACCATATCCTGAACATGAAGTCAACAATTGATAGTTTCGATTCGAGGAAATACATCGTTCTGCTCAGGTAGTTCAATTTCTAGTCGCTCGCAAGAGTTTCTATAACTAACCATTATTAATGATTTGAAGCTTAATTTGCTTAAAGCATTTACTTAATCTTCAAAAAATATTCTTACGTCTTGTTCTTTGTTTGCCATATAACTAATATTGATAAGCATTTTTAAATTTAAACATACTTAAAATTCATCAAATAAATAATTTCAATTTGACTATTTTTATATAAAAACTGAGTCACCACATGTTGCCTCGTCTTTTTGATTTGTTTTCAAAAATATCTTCTTTACATACATACTTTGTCCGCTAGTCATGCAATTACAGATTATTATGTTTGCATAGATTGACTCTACTGTTGCACGTAATATTATCAACATTTCTTACTTTTACGTTTTTAAGAAAGCACCAAAACACTTTATTATTAGCTCTAAATAACTACCTATTATTTCTCAATAATACTTAGTAATTCTTATATTATTGAGACGTTGAAACGCAACTATATTCACCAATGGAAATAGGACGTCTGTTAGTAGGAGATTTTTCTTTTATGACGTTCATTTGCTTTCCTATTAGTTCCAACTTGTACTCGGTTTTGTGTTTTTGTGTTTCAATAACATAAACGGATAAAAAAGAATAGCATCAAATTTTAAAAATATATCACCGGCAACCCAATGTTCTATACTTAAACAACAGTATTACTGAAACATAATATTTTTCGTAATCACTTATTTCACAGCAAATACTACCTAAAACTACCTAAAAAGACGTTGAACAACCAAGACCTGCAACAAAGCATAGAATTGAATTTGAAGATTAATTCATTCATCCAAATAGTTACCATCCTCGTCATCTCTATATTTTCTTTTGGTAAATATTATTAATGGAGCTGTAATAAAAGTTAATCCAGCAACTGCTCCAAATATTCCTCCAATAATTGCCGCTGCATTTATTGTTTTGTTATCTTTGAGAATGGAATGAGCAAGTTAACATCTTTTACAAATTAAAATTTGTAATTTGTACAAGAATGTGAGTTACCAAAATTTTCGCCTGAAGATGAATTTGATAAACTCTGACATGGTGACGAAATGGATGTCCGATTAAATCCTACATTGCATTCACAAGCGGTTACATCACTCGAATTCGAAACACAAGTTTCATTTTCACTACAACCACCATTGTATCTTGAACAATCTAAAATTAACTCTTAACAATTTACAACATATTGAAACTTCACTGATTCAAGCAAAACCTCTTATGTCACAAGAATCACCAATCCATCCGTTGGCACAACCTATGGTTTGCAATGGAGCATTTAAATTTAATTAATTCCTCCAAACTAATCCATGATTTAATTCTTTTTGACTTTTATAATTATTACAATTATAAATTATAATTTTATAATTATTATAAAATATAACAACATAAAAACCCTGTAAACTTTGGCATGATGACCAATCATAAGTTCTATTGTATCCTTCTTTACACTGACATGACGTCAATTCACTTGAATTGGAAACACAGATCTCGTTACTACCACAACCGCCATTTTCTTTCAAACAATCTGCAATTCACAGTGAACAGTTCAAAAGGCATTTATGTGTTTATGAGTTTTAACGTAATACCTCTAATGTCACAAGAATCACCAGTCCATCCACTGGCACAACCATCTTCACAATGTCCTTCCATATAGGAACATCTACCATTGTTGAGGCAGTTGCATTTCAATGTGCAGTTGTATCCATAAGTAGCATTTGGACAAACTTTAAAATTTATTTATTTCAAATTACTCGCTTTACAATAATACTTTAATAATGCTGTAAACCTGGAAATTAATTAAGTTTATATTGCTAATCACCATACATTCAGCGAGAATCCAAACAACTTAGAAGTCCAAATATCCATTTGCATCTTCTAAGTACCTCTTTAAACTCTTACCTTTGATTAGTCAGTTCGATAACTGAATACTTGCTTAATAAACTTACTCTAAAACTTACTAGCTCTCGGACCCCAGGTTATTTCAATAATAATAATAATTAATTTATAAAGCGCCATGTGCATCAGAGGCAGTGTTTTCGCTGTCCCATGAAGTTCTGAAGAGATGGGTCTTCAGGTGACGCTTGAAGAGCTCCAGGGATGGCTGGGCTCTAACGATGGGAGGGAGTTTGTTCCAGACAAAGAGGCGTACGAGAAGCCTCTGTTGGGAAGGGATGATCTGTGTACCGGTTGGTGAAGTTGAGTGGCTGACGATAGAGAAGACCAGATGCTTGGCGATGATCTAGTAGATGATGGAGATATGGTGGGGTGGATGTTGCTAGAGTGTGATATATCGTGAGAACAATTTTGAAGGTAATACAATTATGGATCGGCAACCAGTGCAATATTTTCAGACAGTCCGTGCTATTGAGGGAATAAGCTTGGCAAGCTTGTTTTGAATGCGTTGCAAGATTGGAATTAAAGAAGCAGATGTGCCGTGAAGAAGAGAGTTTAGTATAAAATTAAATTTGAAATCATAACTTGCAATAAAAAAAATATTACATTATTTGTATTTAATATGTACACTTTTTATTACTTAGTATTAACTTTCTACTAAGTCATTGCTTGGCTTGAATTAAAAAAAAAAGATATACAGAAAAAAACAAAATATGAATGTAAATTAGATAAATTAAGTGAAAAAACGGTGCATTATTATCAAATATGATGTTAATCAACGAGCCATTTTTTCAATAACTGATAACTGGAATACTCAAACAACGTCTGAAGGATGACAAATAAATCACATATATAGCACAGATAACCTGCATAGAAGGTTACTTCGTAAACATCAATCACATTATCTTCAAATCCACACGTCATCGGAACTGTCCAGTTCAATGAGTCAGAACATATGCACACATCGAAAGCCTTTAACATTTCAAGCAAAACGACAAAAGCAAAAGTCAGTTTGAAATTTATTAATTAAAATAAAATGCATTTGCAAGAAATTACCTTATAACTTGCATATGTAAATCCAAATCCGGAACAAGTTGTCATACAAGAACTTGTTTGAGTGCGAGGAAGTTCATGAGATGAAGATTTACTCAGTTGAATGCATCCAACTAATTGGTTTCCATTATATTTTCCTGAAATAAAATTTAAATAAGGAAACCATAATAAATTAGATTATATTATTAGCTGTACTTATATCGCAATGTTCTCCTTCCCAATTGACATCACAACCATTCGGACAATTTCCTTGTTGATCACATTTCACGCCTTTGTCACAATTGCAATACTTGTCACAATTTTCTCCATGGTAGTTTCCTTGGCAGGTACTATTTCCTAACAGTCAACTAAAGGTTAATCACAAATTCAGAGAATGACATGCATATTCAATTTAATATTAACCCAAGGAATTATTTTCCAATTTGAAGCCATACACTTGAACTTCACTAATTGTTAAATATCCAGTCGAATTAGATGGAAGTTGAACAACAACATAACGTCCAGGTGGAGCATTTGGACGACATGAAATTGATATGTTTGGATATACATTATTGACCCTAATGACCTTGTGAGGAGATTGTCTGCACAATGGATACAC
Organism: Whitmania pigra; assembly: GCA_021613335.1. Classification (NCBI taxonomy): domain Eukaryota; kingdom Metazoa; phylum Annelida; class Clitellata; order Hirudinida; family Haemopidae; genus Whitmania; species Whitmania pigra. Next base: position 834,717 of record JAJTWR010000269.1, on the reverse strand, counting down.
TGGATACTCAACCTTTCCACTGATAATTGGTGAATTTGTAATCCCGATGTATACATAATCCATTCTGCCCAATTGAACATCTTCATCAACACCCTGTCTTGGCGTCAAAATAACTTGTGAAATGTAATATTCAGACATCAGGTCCACTTTCCACCAATTTAAAGTGTCTGGTTCACGAGCGCAATGAGCTAAAGTATTTATGTCTCCATCCAAGGCTTTATTTGCTTCGTGTATGGGGGCATTCAAATGTATAGAGCTTTGATAGGCAGGTTTGTTGTAAGCAATATTTTCAAGAAATTTCCCAGATCTTATTCCACATATTAAACATGCGAAAATTATTTTCATTGAATTATGTTTAAACATGATTTGAATACTTTCTCGAAAGATGTCTTAACCATACCTTAGTACCTGAGTGCTTTATGGCTTGAACTAATATTGTCAGGTCTATTATATTATTTCGGCTAATCGCCTCTAAATCATTCGATTGTTAATAACAGCACACCATTGAAACTTTTCAGAAGATGACAAGCAATTTTATTTTTCATGATTAATGAGATATGTAAATAACTCTGACGCTATGCCTTATAAATTAATTATTATTTTTATTTAATTATTTATTTATTTATTTGTTTAAACAATCTGCGGGTCATCTATAGCCTCTTGCGCAAATTTGTGCAATGGTTACGAAAACAGAATGCAAAGGTCAGGCGATTGCTTAATGAGATGATTATTGAGGTCGGTAAGATAAAGGCGAGTTAATGTTGAGGAACCATTGATATGGAGGGGTAAAGAGTTAAAAAAAAAAAATAATAAAAACGTTTAACGACTCGATAGATGAAGAAGTGTTGCCTTTGTTGGGTGGAACATTTTTCCTTTCGTAGACGAAGGAGATGACACGATTACATATTATTATTATTATCACAATTTTCGGCGTGTTATTGTCACACACTAAGCCATTGCTATTCTAAGGTCTTAATAAATAATTGCTTAACCCAAGTCAAAAATTTTAAAGTTTAATCTCTTTTTTTTTACACCTTTCATTCATTCGTATGAATAGCGGGCTTTGTCATCTTTCAGTCACAAGTATCTATGGCCACCGAGTTTCAGTCTCGTCGGTCGAGTGTCGATTTAATAATAATAATAATAATAATAATATAATAATAATAATATAATAATAATAATAATAATAATAATAATAATAATAATAATAATAATAATAATAATAATAATAATATAATAATATAATAATAATAATAATAATAACATTATGTTTGACAAAACTGTTTTGACAGATAGAACAATCCCTACAAACAGGCCTGATTTAATAATTCTAAACAAAAAGATAAATATGGCTTGATTTTGTATGTAGCGGTGCCAGACGATACCAATGTTTTGAAGAAAGAAACAGAGAAGAGGATGAAATATAAAGATCTGGCGATTCAGATGGGGATTCAAGTTAGCCGCATGGGATACGTGCCCGCATACGGCGATCATGGCAACAGTCGTAATGTGTAATGTTCCTTGCCCTTGGGAAAGATCGCTATATAAATGGTTACAAGAATCTAGGACGCTATGTATATGGCCGTATATAAATGAAGTTACAATTGAAATTGCAAGAATGTGGAATGGCAAGACGAATGTGATAGCAGTAGTGATAAGGTGCGTTAGGAACCATGACTGAAAATTTGAGTAAGGGTCAGGGGCGCTCAACGCGGTGCAAGATGTGTTGCGAACACAACACGTAACGACTGTTGTTTTTACCGTGGTTCGCAGGCACACTATCCTCTGAGCTAACTTGCATAGCCAACCATTTATATAGCACTCCTTCCCAAAGACGCTTGTGGCCAAGCAGGCTGATTTTCGAATACGTCACATTACGACTATTGTCATTACCGCATGTAACTCATTCGGCCAACGCGCACGCCCAACTTGTCTCTAGGAGATGGTCTCGTGGGCATCATCCAATCGTCTGCTGCTCAGCGCTGACAAACGTAGAAAATACGGTATGGATTTTCTGCTAGATGCACCTGCATTAGCTCCTTAACTCTAAAACTGGCAGCTGTTAACATCAGTCCTTTGCAAACAGTCAGAAGCCTCGGGGCACATCTTAACACATCCCAGACGATGAATCTTCACGTTAATCAGGTTGCTGCAAGCTGTTACGCCAGGCTCCGTGTCCTCAAGGAGGCTAAATCATTTAATATTACCATTTTTATATACCCCATAGTTCAGCTCATCCTCTCAAAGCTCGATTACTGCAATTTGACTCTTGCCAATGTCAATTGACAGACTCTCCATGTTCTTCAATCAGTCACGAATGCGGCGGCGAGGCTCATTTGCGGTGGGTGATCTTCTGGTCAAATCACTCCTCTCTTGGGAAACCTCCATCGGCTGAAAATTCCGACAGAATCATCTTCAAAATCCTCCTTCTAGTCTAGAAGGCCGTCACTGGCAGTCTTCAGTATCTTATTGAACTTCTAACAGGCTCATCAACTGTCCCCGGCAGAGCTCCTCTCCGGTCCACTAGAACTGTTGTTATTCCTATATCCCGGACAGTCAAGTAGAGAGACCGGTCGTTCCATGTCTGCGGACCCAGGACGTGGAATTCACTTCATACTGAGATCCGAAGGTGCTCCGACAATAGAAATGTTTAAATCATCACTTAAAATTTACCTTTTTCGATGATTCTATTAAATTAATTTAATCTTTGTCTGTAATATTTTTGTTTCCTCAATTGGTTTTTATCCCGCTCATTGGACGAACTAAATAACAATGATAATATGGGGGAAAAGCAAGTAATCGAAAAGATGATTATTAAAATTAATATAAATTGAAAAAATACTTTAAAATAGACTATCATACCTTTCAGCGACGCAAAACACTAATTACATGCTAGAAGCATCAAATCACGATCGAAACAGATTCAAACCTCGAGTCTACATGTTTTATTATCTATTTAAAATATTAAAAAAATCAACCGATGCAAAGTCATTACATTGAAGTAATAAGTCAACTGATTACAAAGTAAACTAAAGCATTACTGAATCTACTTGTCACACTAAAATTTGTTGCTTCACGTTCATCGATGTCTCCATCACTTGCAAAGCAATTTTCTGTACTTAAAAAGTAAGGATGATAATCAATCCTGCAGCAGAACCAATTACCGCTCCAACTATTGCTGCTGAGTTTGTTGATCCTAGGGAGCCAACACCATATCAGATATGAATTGTATATTATAAACACCTGTCATCAGAGGTCAATTAGAGAATCTTACCTGTATTCGGCGGAACGGGATTTCTTGAAGTCAGACAGGGTGACCAAGATGATGATCTGTTAAATCCTTCCTTGCATTGACAAGTTGGGTAACAAATCTCATTTTCATTACATTCACTATCAGTTGAGCAAACTGAAATAAATTATGAAGATTGTGAGTTATGTTAATGACGTTGGTTATAAATGTACCTCGGATGTCACAAAAATTGCCAGTGAATCCATTCGGGCAGCCATCTTCGCAACGTCCTTCCATGTAGGAACATCTTCCATTGTTGGGACAGTTACATTTCAATGTGCAGTTGTATCCGTAAGTACCAATTGGACAAACTATGGTAGAGTTTTAACATAGTTTTAAAACATAAATAATTTTTTTAAGCTGTAATATAAAATGAATGTGATCAAAACAATGATTCGTTCTAACAACTAGCAAACAACTGGTAACTGAGCATTTAAGCAGCAGGACCAAAGTTGTTAACCTGAGTAGAAAGTTACTTCGTAACCATTCTGAAGTTCATTTTCAGGTTCACCACACTTAACTGGCACCGTCCAGTTCAAAGAATCTGTGCATATGCATTCACTGGAACTCTTTAATAACCAATTAAAAATAAATAAAAAGAATTTATAATGAGACCTTTTTACTTAATCAAATAAAGTTACCTTATTGGTAGCAAATGTAAAACCATAGCCAGAACAAGTTCTTAAACAAGAACTGGTGCCTGCTTGTAGGAATTCATGCGTTGACGTTTTATTCAAATGAAAACATCCAATTATATTGCTGCTGTATTTTCCTGGAATAAAATTTAAATAAAGAAATTATGATGATTTCAAAAAACCTATCCACTATACTTATATCGCAATGTTCTCCTTCCCAGTTGACATCACAACCATTCGGACAAATTCCTTGTTGATCACATTTCACGCCTTTGTCACAATTGCAATATTTGTCACAATTATCTCCGTAATAATTTCCTTGGCAAATGTTATTTCCTGGATATTGTATTTAAAATACATCTAATTGAAAATGTAGTAAAACCTTCAAAATATTTATTTAATAACCTGTGCTCGCCTTAGTCAGCTTCGTTCCATAAACCTGAATTTCACAGATTGTCAAGTATCCATATTGTGTAGTTGGTTGTTGAACAATAACATATCGTCCAGGCGGAGTGTTTGGACGACATGAAATTGACATGTTTTGAGCTGGATCAGCCGCATAAGGAGATTGTCTGCACAATGGATACTCCGGATACTCAATTTTTCCACTGACGTTTGAATTTGAGATTCCAATGTAAACGTAGTCCATTCTCTTAGCTACGTCCAAGTCAGCTAAATAAATTGAATCCAATGTTACATCATATTTGCGATTTGTTTCGAATTTAGGCATTTAACCTAAATCTCTTGGCGTCAATATGACGTCTGATACGTAATATTCGTCCAACAAATCCACCATTAACCAATTTAATGTATTTGGATCTTTATTTCCATGGGCACAATCTGTTTGGCTGTAACTTCCGTCCACCGATTTAGATGCATCTCCTGGGCTTAATTCGGAACTCTGGAAGGCTGGTTTTTGAAAAGCAATATTTACGCTTTTCTCTGTTTGCACATTACAAATGTAATACGAAATCATTATTAATTCTAGCAAGAATCTAATTTTTATTTCCATTGCTTCCTATGATAATCTGCGAAAACGTTATTTTCACCTTAAATGAATATATATCATTCGGAAATAAAATACTTAGAGTCTGCAGCTTTTATTCTGTCATTTTGAACTTAAAGGTTCAGTATGAACGTCAAGTAGGTCATCAATCTTTCTCTTAAAAATTTGATTCCAAACGAACGATTTATCCTCAAATAACAGAGGTATGAAACCATAAAGATTTATTATTACTAAGATGATTAAGGCATTTTAATCCTAAAAGTTCACATTTTTATTTGAGTGCCTCACATTTATTAAATTTTTTTTTCACGGCGACATCTCGCATGTTTATCAGTCACGATGTCAGAATATAGACTTAAAAAATAACCTTTTCTATCAATGATTGAAACTGAACGATATTTGATCACCCAGTTATTTTAAACTGCTTTAATTATATATAAATATAATTGGTGAATATTCTAAAAGCGAATATTTTCTTCTGACCGTTGTGGAAAATAGTTAAGTGTTTTTGTTACGGATTGATATACATCGAAAATGTTGTGTCATTCGATTAATATTCTTTGAAATATGGTTTTTAATCAATTCGTGAAATTTAATAATTCAATTTATTTTTATGGGCGGGAGTATAATCTTTCATATTTGCATCTGCTTGATCATAATCTATCGTTTCAAATTTATAACGTCATATGATGTGGGTGCATAATTATTTATTTAGTGTCAACATTCCACTTGTCATTATCATTTTTTTAGTCAGCTTCCATTTGAAATCTTGATTTTTTTATAGTTTTTGATGCACAATTTTCAAAAATGTTCTGAAATTAAATTGTGATTTGGAGAAATTAATAAATTTAACTTTGTGATTGTGATTTGTAAGCAATTTAACTTTATTTTTAAAATTTTAAAAATGATTTTCAGAAAAATATTAATAGCTTTATTGAGCTACAACCTCATAAATATTTCAGAAACACATTTCAGAAGTCACTCGATTGTTACGGAATACCGGGATGCGCTTTGGATCTTCCATCTTCTGTTCAAACAGAAGTAAAAACCAACATCTGAATTGCAAGATTCAGGTCGACTACTTGGAAAATAATAAAACGTTTCAGTTGTTTGGCTTCCTCCCTTTGAAGACCATGTCCTCGACTTGGTGTCAAAGCTACTGCGTTAGTTTTAATTACTCTTGCTGCTTCTGACAAAAATGATCTATGTAAATGTCCTTAAGAGAATGTAAAATAAAAATAACCTGAAAAGAAAGATACATTGCTGAATCTGTTTTTCTCGTGACAATTGATGTCTCTTTTGTACACGCCTTCCAGGATTGCCCTGCCAAGTAAACACGACTTTGTAGCGAATAGCTTACTTTGTAAGAAGAGAACTTAGACTAATAGAATGTGTTTTATTTCGATGAAAAATGAAAATTTAAGCAAGTGGTAATATTGCCTCGAAAAGAGAAACATGTCAGAGTTCAACAGCGCAAATTGCCGCCGGGAATCTTTCATCGTGGATGGCAGTGGATGGTTTCCTGGGAGCTAGAGTCTGGCGAGCCCAACGTGCTCAAACTCAAGATCCTGACTGAGGAGAGAACTGGTTCGTGGTTGATTTGAGACAAACTGTAGTCGTCAGTCAAATCGGAATTTTGACTTTTAAAGCTCTTCGTAGGTTCACGAGTTATTTATTTGATTAAAATCCGTCGCATACGTGAGATGATTTGGATTAAGTGGGTCTTAGAGAATATTTGTCTCCAGAAATCTAAATGCTTCAAAATGTTCGTTCATTAGTGCTCTGTGACATTATTTACGTCAGAAGTAAAAAGAAATTTCTATGTTGGCATCTTTGTTAAGACATTCACAATGGTTAAAGCTATCGAAAAATATTCGCAATTGCAAAATCTTCGGATAATTTCTATTGGAAAATAAATAACCAAACGCAATTTGACTGAATATGAGGAAAAAATTATGTACGAAAGATACAGACATTTAATCAGAAAATGTATAAATGTTACATTTAAAGCCCCCTATCTCCCGAGATACCGTAATCTGATCCTCGGCATCACGAACAATTCCTGGCTGGCGAAGAGACCAGTGAGAAAACGTATTCTTTGTGTGGAATCTCCCCTAACACACCAAATGCTAGTTCCTGGATTGAAGTCAATTGTTCTACCAAAGAAATGCAACCGGCCTGATACGTTATTGTCCGACAAACTCCACACAATAAGTCTGACGGCGGATATTTGAACTTGTGTGAAGTTCAGATCTTTGAATCGTTTTGAAAGACGAAAATTGAAATTGAAAAAACAATTTTTTTTTATATGCAAAATTGCGGTCTCGCATATTGTGATTCAGTTGGAAGAAACAATATCGTAACATTTTTGAATAGTTGTCCCTTATAACATTCTATAAATATTATATAAATACGTGCGACATACAATCAGAAAAGAAATTTTGTACGAACTTGTCTTAAACTAAATGAAAGAACATGGTTTCTTTGGAGGGCTCATTGACCAGTTCTCTCTCAAGCAATTAAAACATGGATATATTAACTCCGTCAATAAATTTATTAGTCTTTAAATTAGTCTGTTAATTATTACGGCTGTATTATTACATTATTATTGTTATTATTATTTGTTTATTATAATTTTGATATAATACATTTTTATATGGTTTCGTTTCGTTTCATAGTTCGATTGATGTAAATTTTATTGCAATTTTTCAGGCTAATAAGATGATGGGTAATTGTTCAATGTCTATCTACAAATCAGATGGAAATTTCTTTAATTTAGTGTAACTCTAAAGTAAAAACTAAATATTTTTTAATAGATGGTAGTTTAAAATTACATTGACATGTTTATGAGAAATGATTTGTTTAGAATGGATTTCTGAACTTTAATATTTTGAATATATATAAGAATATAATAATAATTAATATAATAAGAATGTAATAAGAATTAATATAAAAAGAATATAATAAGAGTTAATGTAATAAGAGTATCTTTCCACCTTTGTTGTTGATTATTTTATATTATTTGGATTACAAAAACACCTTTGTTTTGATAACGTAATAGCAATAAATGTCTAAGTATAACATGTCAACGTGAAGACAGCCTTCGCCTTCATGATTATTTGTCAAAAGGCGTTTTGATGGAGTGGTTTGGCAATTGGTTGTCATTGCAACGACGTCTTTTGAATAGATATTTTCTCGACAGCGGTGAATTTAATTTTGTAGAGTTTAATTTTATTTGTTATTTATTATCATTAATTTTGTTTAGATACATTTAATATTTTTTTCCGGATGATCCATTCTCTGGAAGGCATTGCTATTTGGAGGTCTACCTAGCCTCGTATAATATAAGGTGAAACTAAAACCAATTGCTAATTAAAGACTAATTAATCTGACTGAACATAAAACTCTGTACATATCGTAATTTATTTAAAAAGAATTTGTTTATGTCAACTATGTTCTTGTTGTTTTTCTGTTTATTTTTTGATTAACATGACATGAAAATAATAAATTTGTTATTGGCTTATTTTTTATTCATATTTTATTTTAATTTTTTTTTTAAACAGAAAAATAATTTTAATATTACCTAGAGAAATTTAAAAAATTCATTGAAAACTTTTGAAAAACACCTTCGCTAAGAGAGCAGCGTTTCCGACTAAATGATTCACAAAACACCTCTGCTTAGTGAAGTACCTGGCCTCATATATTCATAAATAGGTGAATTGTTCAGTCGTGGCTTCTTGTAATCTATTTTTTGTAATGGCTCGTTGGCCAGTTCACTTGCTAGTCACATTATAACGATGATGTGTTTCTGTCTATGTTGTTGTTGTTGTTATATTAAAATCAATTTGTAACAAATAGTGATTTAGGCAACAATCCCAAGATAAAAAATTTGTTATAATAGAACTGGAATAGTTCGTAGAAAGTTTTATGTAAAAATCTCTTGTATTAATTAAAGTTATAAAAAATAACAACACTTACTTTTGTTAAGGTATTGGTTTACTCAAATATTTATATCTTCTGCCCGGCATGTTGTAGTAAATAATTTTTGTAATGGTTTTAAGCAACACTGCAGAAAAATAGAACAAAAAAGTTTACATTTTAATCAATTTCTTCAATTTCACGTAATATATTTGATTTAATTATTAATTGATTTAAGAATTTGTGGTTTCTGTTGATGCTATTTTAATCATTTTGTGGGTGGAGTTAGTTTACATCAGGTTATACAGTTTTAACACAACGAAGGTCCACAGATTAAGAAAAAGAATTGGAATCAACCTAATTTTATTAAGCATATTGTCAACAATTTTATAAAAAAAATCTTACATTTTTTTTAAATCCATGTGCTATCGGTGCCATTATTAATGTTATTGTCATTATTATTTAATTATGATGAGTTGATGTAATTAAAACATGGATAAATTATCGCCATCAATAAATTTATTAGTCTTTAAATGACTAATTAAAATTATTACTGCTATATCATTACATTAATAATAATATTAATATTATTATTATTATTATTATCATATAATAATATTAATATTATTATTATTATTATTATTATTATTATTATTATTATTATTATTATTATTATTATTATTATTATTATTATTATTATTATTATTATTATTATTATTAGTATTATTATTATTATTATTATTATTATTATTATTATTATTATTATTATTATTATTATTATTCTTATTATTATTATTATTATTATTATTATTATTATTATTATTATTATTATTATTATTATTATATATTATTATTATATTATTATATTATTATTATTATTATTATTATTATTATTATTATTATTATTATTATTATTATTATTATTATTATTATTATTATTATTATTATTATTATTATTAGAATTTGCTGAATACTTCTTTAATAATTATTGCTGGGTGATCGATTCTTCGGAATACATCATTCACTAAACACCTCTTCTTTGAGATCTACTTGTTCACAAATTCTGAAGGTGAATATGTAATTGTGTTTTGGATTTCTTGGTGAAGATTCTTTGGACGGCTTGTTGTGTCGGTTCTCTAATGAGTCAATACATTAGTTCCCTTCTGATTACCTGCTAATGTATTTTAGAACAATATTAAAATATTATATTATCGTGAAAGTTAATATTATTATTGGCCTGCTCTTTTTAGTGGTATTTACAAGGTGTACTTTATCTTTTTGGTACCTAGGCTTGAATTAAATAATATTCAATTACTAACTAGATATAATTTATTGGTTCAAGTGGTTTTAATTAGTAGCATGGATCGCAAACCGTTGACATTTATGAATTCATTCCATTAGATGGCCAAATAGAAAATTAATTTAGCCATAGTTGTTGTTTATTAATTTATTTCCTAAATTATTAATAATAATGTTATTATTATTATTATTATAAATGTTTTTATTGTATTATTCTTCTTATTATATTTGTATTGTAAATCTATTTTGTAATAAATGAATTTAGATGTGACTTTGTAGGCCTAAATACGTTATTTGTTTATTTCTCATTCAATTGTTATTTTAATTTTTAAAACTTTTTAAAATTAATTTCAATTTTTAAAATAACATTTGGATCATTTAACAAATAACCCTGCGAGACCAGCTCATTAGTAAATAATGTCAAATCTTCACAGTAATATATAATAAAGTATAATTAAAGTAATTGCTATTATTAAAATAATGGTTTTCTTTAATAATAATAATTGTAATTATTTTAATTAATTGTTATTATTTTAATCATTTTTATGTCAAGGCTAATTTATGTTGAATAAATTACAGCAGATGTGGTTATAATAATATAATAGTAATATAATTTAATTAATTCATAATACTATACACATTTAATATTTTTTGTCGGATGATCCATTCTCTGGACTTCATTGTTAACAAAACACCTCTACTTGGAGAACTTACCTACTTATAATTTATTTTGGTAATTCGTGGTATAATTTGAGTAATTATCTAAAGTAAAAAATAAATATTTTAGACAGAAGGCACTTTTCTAAAAAAAATAAGTTGATATCTTTAAGTTTGAAATGTTATATTTAGAATTGTTGGAAAACTTTTCTGTACTTTATTTTGTATAATTTTTGCTAGATCATAAATTTCCTTGAACATATTGCTAACAAAACACCTTTGCCTTGAGAACTACATGGTCTCATATACTTAAGGTGAATGTGTCTCTTTACGTTAATATAATATTTGTAGTTTGTTTTTAGTTTTTTTGAACGGCTCCTTGACCTGTTCACTTTCAAGTCATCGTAACAGTTTTAAGTACCCACCTCTAGTGAAAATTATAGTGTGATAAATTTTTTATTACATGTTAAAAAATAATACGTTTTTTTAATTATTAAATTATGTTAATTTTAAACATTTTGGTTAGGTTCAGTGATTGTGACAAACATGGCTCTTCACATTCGAACAATCATCATCAGCAATTTAATGTCTGCAGAAATATTAAAAATAACGTAAAATATTTGACAGGAAACATATTGTTTAGAGTTCTGTTGCTTTTATTTTAAATATTAAAATGATTAAATTATCAGCAATACATCGCAAAGGAATTGTCCCATGAATATTTTGGAAGATCCCATATTTAGACAGTAATTTGTTATTTTGGTCAAATTTTCATTCTTTTTTTTTTGAATAGTCTTATTTTGCAGGACCAAAAATAATTTCAATTTGACCCAGAAAAGTTTTAAAAATTGATTTGTATTTGTAACACCTCTGCTATGAGAGCATGTCATCGGTAAATAATCAAGTCCAAATATCACGGCTATTGCTATAGCGATACGGAAACCATATTTTTGTTGGTCTTATTTTGACCAAAATTACCCAAATAGAAATTAGTAACAGACCTTGGTTATGCATGAAAATTATCACAACTGCCACAAAAACAAGTAGAGTCTACAAATGTTTGTAGCAGACGAAAAATCGCACGTGAGATTACTATGATTTCAACTAACGTTCTTATAATAAGGCTTTACAAAAAAATTATTATTATTATTATTGAGTCGAGCGAAGCGAGCGAACACCAAGCGCGCGAAACGCGCGTCTGGGCGCCCCCAACGCAAGCGTCATCTTTTGGATTATATCCCTCGAGACCATTGTTCATTGACCACACCTGACGCACGTCTTACAGAAGGGGATTTCACCCTTCCAGGACCAGTGGTCTAGTTCAAATCATTTACAAGTTCCGGTGCACACCCAGACTATGTCTTACAGGGGGGAGTTTCACCCTCCCTGGGAAGTTTGTGACCAGTTCCAGCGTCTCATGTCATGGGACGGCATCCAGGGCGGTTAGTGTATCTGGCCATTACAACCAGACGATACGTAACCCAATTACAACCGATGTTACGATATATATCGTACAGTTCAAATGTAGTATCGTACACGCGCTCCCATCTTTCGACGAGAAAGGTCCCACCTGCACAAAAAACCTTCGTAAAATGAGCGCTTAGTGGTTACAGGGTATGGCAAAATACCCCAACCTCAAATGGTCCAAATGGTCCACGACTACTTATTCGTCGGTACTACGTGCACCGCTTATTTCGCAGCTACCCTCCATGATGGAGGCCGTTTCCCCTATCCGCCACCTGGGGACGCGCGGCGTAGCTGTTGGCACAGCCAGAGAAAACTACTACCTCAAGAGAGTCATAGTTACTCCCACCAAAAAAATTATTATTATTATTATTAATATTATTATTATTATTGCTATTTTTATTATTAATTGTAACCATTATTTTGCCGTTTTAGCGACATCTATTTATAATAATATTACTATTAAAATTATTTACGTATTATTACAGTTAATAATGTTATTACTAGTTGTTGCAGGATGATCAATCCTAATGTCTGTATTTCTGCGCTGTGTTCGATTATTTATAATTATCTAATGACTGTATATATAAATTTACTCATCACTAAACTAAATTAATTGAATTTTATTTTAAAATCTAGACGATTGTTATTCTTTGGTTTGTTCTAGAACCTTTCCCTTTTCAATCAGTCGTTCCTTTGTTATTTGTCTTCAAATTCAGCCCATTTTTGAAAGTTTTGGAAGAGCTGATGGATAACTTGAAAAATAAATCCTTTTTTAAGAATAAATGCGATTTTATTTGAGAAAATCAGACCGCTTTTACAAACCCTGGCTACTATGCCACTCTCGATACTATGCCACTTTTGCTCGGTCCCGACAGGTGGCATAGTATTTTATTTGTTACATAGTACAGATTTGACTGTATTGCTTGATTTTGGAGGTAGCGGTGCCAAACGATACGAATTTTTTGAAGAAAGAAACAGAGAAGAGGATGAAATATAAAGATCTGGAAATTAAGACGGGCGTGCAGATTAGTCGAATAGGATACGTGCCCGCATACGGCTGTAACTTTTCAGCGACGCAAAATACTAATTACATGCTAGAAACATCAAATAACGATCGAAGCAGATTCAAGCCTCGAGTCCATATGTTTTTATTTTCCATTTAAAATTAATTATATTACAAAATCAATCGATGCAAAGTCATTACATTTATTACTTCAAAAGTAAACTAAAACATTACTGAATCTACTTGTCACACTCAAATTTGTTGCTTCACGTTCATCGATGTTTCCATCACTTGCAAATCATTTTTCTGGACTTAAAGAGTAAAATAAACGTAGTAAGGATGAAATCAATCCTGCAGCAGAATCAATTACTGCTCCAACTAATGCTGATGAATTTGATGATCCTAGGGAGCCAACACCATATCAGAGATGTATTGTATATTATAAACACCTGTCATCAGGAGTCAATTAGAGAATCTTACCTGTATTCAGCTGAACGGCATTTCTTGAAGTCAGACAGGGTGACCAAGTTGATGATCTGTTAAATCCTTCCTTGCATTGACAAGTTATTACATTTGAAGTTGAGTAACAAATCTCATTTTCATTACATTCACTATCATTTGAGCAAACTGAAATAAATTATGCAGATTGTGAGTTATGTTAATGACGTTGGTTATAAATGTACCTCGGATGTCACAAAAATTGCCAGTGAATCCGTTCGGGCAGCCATCTTCGCAACGTCCTTCCATGTAGGAACATCTTCCATTGTTGGGACAGTTACATTTCAATGTGCAGTTGTATCAGTAAGTACCAATTGGACAAACTATGGTAGAGTTTTAACATAGTTTTAAAACATAAATAATTTTTTTAAGCTGTAATATAAAATGAATGTGATCAAAACAATGATTCGTTCTAACAACTAGCAAACAACTGGTAACTGAGCATTTAAGCAGCAGGACCAAAGTTGTTAACCTGAGTAGAAAGTTACTTCATAACCATTCTGAAGTTCATTTTCAGGTTCACCACACTTAACTGGCACCGTCCAGTTCAAAGAATCTGTGCATATGCATTCACTGGAACTCTTTAATAACCAATTAAAAATAAATAAAAAGAATTTATAATGAGACCTTTTTACTTAATCAAATAAAGTTACCTTATTGGTAGCAAATGTAAAACCATAGCCAGAACAAGTTCTTAAACAAGAACTGGTGCCTGCTTGTAGGAATTCATGCGTTGACGTTTTATTCAAATGAAAACATCCAATTATATTGCTGCTGTATTTTCCTGGAATAAAATTTAAATAAAGAAATTATGATGATTTCAAAAAACCTATTCACTATACTTATATCGCAATGTTCTCCTTCCCAGTTGACATCACAACCATTCGGACAAATTCCTTGTTGATCACATTTCACGCCTTTGTCACAATTGCAATATTTGTCACAATTATCTCCGTAATAATTTCCTTGGCAAATGTTATTTCCTGGATATTGTATTTAAAATACATCTAATTGAAAATGTAGTAAAACCTTCAAAATATTTATTTAATAACCTGTGCTCGCCTTAGTCAGCTTCGTTCCATAAACCTGAATTTCACAGATTGTCAAGTATCCATATTGTGTAGTTGGTTGTTGAACAACAACATATCGTCCAGGCGGAATGTTTGGACGACATGAAATTGACATGTTTTGAGTTGGATCAGCCGCATAAGGAGATTGTCTGCACAATGGATACACCGGATACTCAATTTTTCCACTGACGTTTGAATTTGAGATTCCAATGTAAACGTAGTCCATTCTCTTAGCTACGTCCAAGTCAGCTAAATAAATTGAATCCAATGTTACATCATATTTGCGATTTGTTTCGAATTTAGGCATTTAACCTAAATCTCTTGGCGTCAATATGACGTCTGATACGTAATATTCGTCCAACAAATCCACCATTAACCAATTTAATGTATTTGGATCTTTATTTCCATGGGCACAATCTGTTTGGCTGTAACTTCCGTCCACCGATTTAGATGCAGCTCCTGGGCTTAATTCGGAACTCTGGTAGGCTGGTTTTTGAAAAGCAATATTTACGCTTTTCTCTGTTTGTACATTACAAATGCAATATGCAATCATTATTAATTCTAGCAAGAATCTAGTTTTTATTTCCATTGCTTCCTATGATAATCTGCAAAAACGTTATTTTCACCTTAAATGAATATATATCATTCGAAAATAAAATGCTTAGAGTATGCAACTTTTATTTTGCCATTTTGAACTTAAAGGTTCAGTACGAACATCAACTAGGTCATCAATCTTTCTCATAAAAATTTGATCCCAAACGAATGATTTATCAAATAAAAGAAGTGCGAAACCATAAAGATTTATTATTACTAAGCTGGTTAAAGGGTGTAATTCTAAAGAGTTCACATTTTTATTTTTCATGAATTTTATATAAAAATAAATGTATAATTTGAAAATTTTAAATTTAATTTTTCAGTTACATACTATGAAAAGAACAATCGATTTCTTTTTTAGAAGAGAAGTATCTAATTTTAATAAAAAAAAACATGTATAGAACTAGAAGATAAAATATTATCTGAGTCAAATGTTTCTTTTTGTGTAAATGTAGAAAATGAAAAAACAGAAATATCCAAAGAACATTTTGTGAATTCATTTATAAAAGTTGGATGTCATTACAATAAACACTGGGAACAGAAATATAATTGGTTGGAATACAATGATGAAGAAGGAGGTGCATTTTGCAGATTATGAAATATAATAAAATAATATAATATAAAATATTCGTAATGCAATCGATTGATCAAAAATTCTGTTTATAAAAATTTTGTTTAACTTTACTTATATTGGTTAACAAATGTGCCAAATATATCATATGAGCAAGTGTTCAAAATTCGACAACAGACTCCGCAGCTAGCCTAACTTATTATTTCGTGGCATTTGTATTTTAATTTATTATATTTTTTGTTTATTCACAAAAAGTACCATCCTAATAAATCAGAAGTGGAAAATAACAAATCAAAACAAAAACCTGTTTGAATTTTAAACATTCATTAATATATGCAAAAAGAACTACTTGCAACGTTTACAGGAGTCTCAAAGGAAAAGCCAGATGAACATTAGAACTGTTGAATCCAGGTAAAAAATCGATGAAGAGGCGGATGGAGGATCAATTTCTGTAATTGTGACGTTAGAAAAAGAATATTCATATAGACTATCTGCGAGTATTAACAATTCCGTATAGACATCTTGATTTAAATCCGCAACTTCAATTCCGTGTACTGCACCACCATTCAAAGAAACTGGATCATCTTGTAATTCCAGTTTCCAACTTCTTCGCTCTCTGGTTGAAGATACGAAGCTCCGCCGCAAGCACTATGGCTGACGAGTATCCACGGTTTGCCTTTGTAACTTAATAAAATATAAATTGGTTAATGGTTAAAATAAGTTAACTACTAATAATTAATATGATATACTACGTGGTTGATGTGAGTAATTAACCAATGAAGGAATGTTTTGCATCGTTTCTCGAACATCATCATTAATTTTTGTGAATTGCAAGTGTCAATTAACATTTAATGTGCCTTTAACAAGCTAGCTAGAATAAATTATTGGTGACAATTAGCTACTACAGTCAATTAAATGTAACTCAATTTGTTAACCTGGTAAAAGGAGTGAATGCTTTCAAGTGTTTTATACAGGCCGAGAAAGATGGTGTGAAAATAACACTTGAAATTAACACGTGCTCCTTATATTTGTCAGAATCCCTTTACAAATTGATATTTTAATTTTTAATCCATTTTTTAAACAAATAAAAAGAATTATGGCATATTTTTGGTTTTAGCCAGTTTCAAACCAACGCCTATTATTTCCAGAGCTATGCAACAAATCAGTTACAGAATTTGTTTCCAGTGTTCCAGTGTCAATAATAATAATATCAAAATTATTGATAAAATTATTTAAATAATGTTAATTAGTTAATGTTAATTAATTATGTTAAAAAGCCTATATTATTAAAAAGCATTATACTGCTTTATGGAATAAAAGTATTAATTAGCTGAATAGAAAACTAGAATAGAAAAGAAAACAAATGATTGTAATGCATCGTGAAGTCTCACTTGAACTCTTCTGGAATCTCGAATGCTCTTACTTCGACATGTCTTTTCCTTTTACCATCAATTTCTTTCTCTAATTCAGTCGAAACAAGCAGATCTGTTTTCCCGTCGTTATTCACGTCGGCGGTCGTTAGGAAATAGGAATCGCATCTAATGTATGATTTTCTAACCTGTAAATGTGCAACAACAAAGAGTAAACGGACAAGCTATATTTAACTAACTTTAAATTTTAAAAAAACCAACTAGATAAAATAAAATAGATATTCACAATTTATTTTGGGGGTCTTTAAATCATGCTGTTGAGTTTAAAACAATCTTTTGAATTCTCTTAAACAAGAATTTTAAGCAAATATTTCATAATTTTCTAACATGCTGCCCATTTCGCCAATCTCCAGGCTTTCCCTCTGCATCTTGAGCCCACATAATGATTATTTGTACGTCAGATCTTGAGTAAACAATAGCAAAAGATTTCGGAGCGTATTGAAATAGAACCATTTCCTGGAATTGGCCGTATGTGACTGCTTTACTGTTCCATTCTTTTGCTTCAACTTCGTTTTTATTTTGAAAGTGTGTTATTTCATCTGTAAATGCAAAGTCGTGTGAGTTTAAAATTGAATTCAAGCTATCACTGATCCCTAATCTTCCGAGAATGTTACGTTCATTATCCTTACAAATCTTAACTGACAAGAAATGTTGTAAGAGCCGTTTACCATAACGTACAGTAAGGAATTCATTTTTGTTAATCCAAACATGAGCTGCGTAAGTTGTACCGCTTGCGAGGACACTCCCTAATCTCGGCCTCAGAGGATCAGACACATCGAGCTGAGATATTTTGTCCTTACTGGTTACCGTGACAGACGGAACATCGAAAGCGCCATCTGACAATTGATTGTAATCAATAAATGATTTTAGTAATTGCATTATGTTGTTTAGTAATTATATTATGTTGTCGTTAATTGATACGGATGAGTCAGCATTTATGATATACTATGGGACATTTGATCCTGAAATTATTCAATTGTGATTATTACCTGGCGCATCGATGATTGAAGTTGGGTCATTCATGTTAATCCCTTCTATTTTGAGGATTTGGGTCGTATTTTCTGAATGTATTATATAAGCATTTTTATCAGTTAAGAACAGAATATTTCTTTTGAGGGCGATCATAACTTTTGCCGGTTCGATGGGGTCAGAGCGCCACGTATGAAATAGACGCAGTTTCTGAATCTGTTCCTTCTGGGTGATGCTTGTAGCATTGATGTCGGATATTTTCTCCAAGTACCAAACCAGAAACACGAATAAATCTGTTTAATTTAAACATTAAAATAATTGGTTTTGATAGCTCAATTTCATCATCCGATTACGTTTCAATGTGAAATTCCTAGGCGTATCTGGCAACACGACTAACTTGTGAAGTATTTCATGTTAGACAAAGCTAAAGCATTGAAGTGATTTTCTTAATTATGAAGACAATTATATTTCAATTCGTGACAATTCGTGAGAAGGTCGATATGAAAACAAAAAACTAAGATGACGTATTTTGACCAATGATATAATTAGTTGTAAAATACAAAACCAACGCAATGCTCTTTAAAATTAATTAATAAAAATTGTGTAATTAATAATTTAATAATAAATTACAATATTACTTGTAATAAATTATTAATAAGATTAATTTATGGGTTTTTTTTAATTTGTATTTCGTTCCTCAACATTCACGTATTTGAAGCATATTTTATGTAAAAGTGTAAATTATCGGTTTACTCATATCCCAGTTAACTAAAAGCCATGCGCGCCTCTCCTAACTCCTTTACAATAATAAAATAAAATAATAATAATAATGATGATGACTATGATGATGATATTAATTATAATAATACATTATTATAATAATCATTAATAATAATAATATTTTATGTGCTAACAGACATTTTATCGACGATGACAAATTTATAGTTAGATACAACATATAAATAAATATAAACATAGAATAAAATGTCTTCACAACCAAACTTTTATTTTAATAATCATTAATAATTATAATTATTAATAATTATATTATTATTATTAATGAAGCCAATAAAAGTTTGGTTGTGAAGACATTTTATTCTATGTTTATATTTATTTATATGTTGTATCTAACTATAAATTTGTCATCGTCGATAAAATGTCTGTTAGCACGTTTGATTTAGAGTTCAATGGTTCTTATAACAGATGCAGTGAATGTCTATGCTGACAATTCATATGTAATAACATAATGACTGACTTGTGACAATAGTTTTGTAACAATAACCTTCCATTGCAGTCTAATTTACGTAATTACGATTACCGCGTCAACAATTTGCCAAATTTATTACTTTCACGTCTGTTGAATGCTCTAGTTAGGAATGCCTTTTGTGGGACAAAATTTTTACGTTTAAATTATATTCCGAATAATGTTTTAAAATTTCTTTGCATCCAAACATTGTCATTACAACCACGTGATATATTCCATAGAAAACATTAATTTTCGTTTAATTTGTTTTTTAAGAATCAGTAGTTGTACGTTCTATCCCCCCAAAAAAATATTAAAGTGTAAATCTATTTTGTCAACTGGTTTAATTTATCGATAATGTTTTTAATATTTAGTGAACATTGTTGGCAAACAATCGAAAATTAATCTCTGAAAAGATTTTCAAAAATTTAAGAAAGTCTCAAAATTTCAAATTCTCAGCCAAAACAAAATTTAAAATCAAAACTCTCTTTCGAACAAATTTCTGTGTGCACTAATGTTACGAATTGTTTCCAAATGTTAAAAAATAGTTATCACGACCATTCGCTAGGTGGCATTAAATTTACGACTTTCAATAAGCACCAGAAAGGAAACGTAAGCTTTCAATTTAAAACTTAAAAACAATTTAAATTTGAAAACACTGAAAATGGAAATAATTATAAATATTAATATTATGCTAATAACGTATGCCAAAAATGTAATTTTTCATAATCTAATCTTTCGTAAGTCAGTTAAATCAACTTTTCAAATTTAATTTTCATTTAAATATTTAATGAGCTATCTTAAATTCATCGTAACCTTCAATGCAATGTGCAAATTCATTCTAAATATGCAAATTCGTCCTAAATATGCAAATTGTTCAAGATAAAGCCAAGTCAACAACTAGATATCAATCACTCTTCTACGTCGTTTTAGGATCTTCGTTATTGAAGTTTTACGTAAAATTATTACGTAATTTTGAACGCAAGTAGTTTTATCATCAGTTTGCAACAAGCAAGCATTGAAACAAACGTGATTGAAATAACATGTGACCATCAGAAGTCTCCTTTCAAAAGTGATTTTTTTTCAAAATTCTTCGTTTCGTTCGAAAATAAACATTCTTATCTCGGGATTGTGAAAATAATAAAACAAAGAAATCATTGAAAAAATAAAGCCCTTTTGACATATGGATCACATAGATAAATCGTTATCTGCCCCCCTGAAGATGCGATTCGGACAGCCAGAACAAAAGTTGGTTCATCAGCTTTTGGATCGTCTTTTTATTTTTATTTTTTATTTTTGTTTTTTCAGGAAACATTGACCTACCACGAGATGTGGACGTCTAAAGGCTCAGACAAGTTCATTAACCCAAGCAGGAGATTCCTTGTCAGTTTTGATAACCTTTTGAAATCTTTTGTACCAGAACCAAATTGGCTCTTCGTTACCAACCGCTGAAAAAAAATTCATGCGAAGATTTATTTATTTATTTATTTATTGGATTATAGCTCGGTGCATAATTAAGATGATTTGGGCTTAAGTTCATGCGAAGATGTCAGTAGTGTCAGAGATAGCATTTGAAGTGATGCGGTCTATAAATGTAATATTTACAATTAATTTGCAGATGTATCCGCCAACACTAACAGCTTGAGCAACTTTTAGACAGAATTTCAATTAGCGTTCTCATCAAGGTATGAAGTGCATCTAAAGATTGGATCCTGTTTTCACAGTTTTGTCGTAAAAGTTGCACAAAGAAAAAGTCAACGGATTCAAAAATTGAAATATCGCAAATTTCCTGCGGCCGTGCGCTTCCTTGATGCAGCTGAAATATCTTTTGATATTTAAAATGAAAATATTATTCTGAATGTAATTTACTAAAATATAGGACATTCCGTCTAAAATATCTAAGAAAGAACGTAAATGTGAAATTCTCGAACATCAAACAACAGAATTTATGGTACACTGTTATCAAATAATTCTTCAATTAGTGTCCTCTAATTAAATTTTACAATTAAAAAGACAAAATTAGTCTCCGTGAATTTCATTTTATAATTTAGAAATAGTTTTTTGTATGATTAGAACGAGTAAAATGTCAGAAACCTCGGTCATGTCAGGCCAAGCCCTGGGGCAGAGGATGGTCTTTCATCTTGTGGGATGATAAGACTTCAAACGGCCATGACAAAGCGCCGGGGAGCTTCCATATGGTAGTGGATGCTGATGAGGATGAATGGCTCACTTGTCAGAATATGCAAATAAATTGTGCCGTTTGTGCTCGGAAACTAAACTTTTGACTAATTAGGTGGAATTATTTTGCATAAAAAGTGGAGAGTGTTGTAAAAGTAATTTTGTGTCCATTGATTTTGATATACACAATAATAAAATTATAGATCAGCTATTACTTAAGCAACTTAATCATAAAGTGATTAAGATGTATTACAAGAATTGTTAAAATGTTTATTACACACGTCCTACTATTAAGTGAACAACAGTGAAGTAACATAAACATGTTTTCAAGACAAATAAACACACTTTATTAGCTCCACGTGACGTCGCCAACTGGAATAAGAGCGTGAGATACAAAGGCACCACTGGTAATGATTACGCTGGAATATATGGCTGGAATTAATAAATAATTCATGAGATATCGTCTGTGGCTCATTCATATGCAAATTGAACTCTCTCTATGCTTAACAGATTGCGAGAAAAAATGTTGTTGCTTTTCATGCATCGACAAAACATAAAACGTGTAAATCTGTATTCGTAAATTACAAAATTAAGTTGCAATGCATTTACAATTCACATTACAATTCATGCCAGTCAATCGGATCTCACACGCACACAGACACACGGCCTTTATAGTAATAGCCAGAGGTTCAATGTAAGCCATTTGAGCTACTGGCTGTTTGTTTAGGGCCCAAATCTTTGGCACGCACTTGGGCGTGCATCAGTTTCCTCTATATTCATTTTGGAAGCAGATTCATAGGAATATAATTAATTAAATATAATATTTAATAAAAAGACTGAAGCATATTTGCAGTCATAAATTGTAATTTCGCTTAATGTTCTTGTAAAATAAAGAATTAGTAGTACAAACGTTAGGTTATCGCTCAAGGAAATTCTGTTTTGACAAGCACTGTTTGTCAGGCTGGTGAGTGTCGTAATGTTATTTGGCGATAATGCATTAATCTTGTTGACACAGTTTTTACATAATACTTGTTTTCAAGTATTTGTTGTGATTTAAAGTTTATTTTTCGCCTGTTTTTTGTTAGATTTGTTGAAATTGAGACCATGTAGGCCCAAATGCGTTTTTACCTGGTAACTGCATCCTGCTATAAATGCACGATAGAGTGATTAATTTGTGCAATTATCGTGACTGCTTAACCCATACGATTATTACTAATTAAGCGATGACAATAAAAATAACATAAAATAAGACATTAGTTAGATTACCACTGTTTACGATTAACTCGAATTTCTTACCTGATATTAATTTCAAATGTACAAGTCATGAATGCATGCATTCTATACGTATGTGGATTATGTTTCATTACAAAACAAAGATTGGTGGGTATAAATATATTAATTATACATATTAATTATGTCAATTTAAGGACTTGTTAATCAAAATAAATTTTAAAGGACTTAATAAAAATAACAAGGTTTTTTCTCAGACATTCACTATGGTGAAATAGTATGCTGCACATAATGAAATTACATTGAATCTTGTTGTCCATTTATGCCACTGAATTTGTGATTAAAACATTCTCTAAATACAGATTATAATAATGATCTAATTTGAGGTTAATTTAGACTCCAAGGAAACTGGGAATAGGTAATAACAGTTGAAATTTGTGGATTATTTATGACATATTGTACATTATGACAAAGAACTTGAAGGCATTAATATATTTTATTTTAGTTGGCTGATATACATTCATACAGTGTTAATCACATTTATGTCATGTCAAAATTTTAAGAGACATTATGCCCTCTGTTCTGCTCAAAATCCAATTTATCTTTTTAATGTGTTACATTAATTCAAATTTTGTTTGAAAGAACAGTAGTCTCCTAACAAGTGTATGTTGTAAATTTATTGCTTCATTGGCATCTTAAAGTCAATATTGCAAGCTCCTTACAATGGTTGTTCTAACAAACTAAATGAATGGCTCTCTTTAGAAATTGAGCAATTTTAAACACATCCTCACATGAAATAAATCAATTTAATAGAACAAAATGTTGGTTATTATAAATTGGAATTTACAGCGTTTTTCGTTACAATTAACAGCCTAATTGTGGTTGGACGTTTGCAATGGATTTTAGGAGGGTTTGTATGACGTCGCTATTTATAGACTCTCTTATATGACTAATAACCAAAGTCTAGAATGAGCTTCAAAATGAAGACAATATTTACTACAGCTGGTCTACGAAGCCAGGATCGAGATGAATTCATGAATGTGAATTATTAGCTGGCAAGGTATTTGCCATTTATACATCCATCGAAAATCGAAATGAGCTATTGCACGTTAAGCTCTCGTGCACTGTCGGACTAACTCAGAATTTGAGATGAGGCTATTTTTAGGAGAGACTGGCTGAAAGTTTGATGAGAGCCCAATAATTGCCTCTGTTACATTATAGCCAGCATTGACGTCAATGTGAGCCGTATCTCTCTGTCTCCTATTGTCTGTCCGTGCGATCCTAGGCCTGAGTACCTGTGCTTGAATGTCTCTTTGGTTGAGAACGCACGCATGCCAAACAATCATGTGATTGAATCTTGTATATACGATTCTGAAATAGCATTGTTTAGACTTCTCCTTGTCTTGTGTTGAGCGGAGGAAGCTATAGCAGGTTGGTAGTAGTTAAATTGTATCGTTCGCCTACTATTTTTTTATGTGTGCATGTGTTTTCAGAGATGTTTTGATGTCTTTGTACTTGGTATGTTTATATATTTTTTTTTATCTTTATGCGTTTTTAAGAGCCTGTTTTGTTGTTGCTGTTGTCGGAGCATCTCGTGATAGCGCATGTTCGTTCTTCGCTGCTTAATGTCGATCGAAACATGTTGGATTTTAGGTGATTTTATTTTATTTTTTAAAAAGTAATTATCGGAAGACACGGAGTAGCCGGTTGAAAATGTCTTTTGCACTCTGAAATGGCATCATTGTGCAACCGCTTGAACTTCGCAAACATTCAATTACGATGATCACGTTTTACTACTCTCGATCTGAAGTCTAAATCTATTATTTAGACTGCGCACATCTACTGAGCAAGCCTAACTGCTAACTCCCCTATGAATGCAATCTCTAGAAGTTATTCAAAATATTAACCTTAATAATATATCCTTAGTAATAATAGCAATAATCATGTGAATTAAAAATAAAAAAAAATATTACAAATAGTAATCATGTACTGCTCTAACTAATTAATACACTTCCTTCCTATGAAGTCGACCAACTCTGCAGACCATAGTCTCCTCAGGCACGCAAAGGCTGTCCCTCATGATATTAGATTAGGAAATTGATTGCTGAGAGCCCACCATTCCCTTTGAACACTTCCAGATAATATCGCACCTGTGTATGTGACATACACTTGCTCGGCCAATGATGTTCCTGTAGAGAAGTGTTTGGATTTTAAAGATAATTGATGGTTCCTCGTGCCTCGAATAGATATTGCTGTGCGATCAATGTTTGTGGTTCATCGAGTTAAATGGAGTTAGAGATAAGGAGATTGTACGTCAGATTAAATTTGGGTGGCCGAATGGGTTAAGTTCCTGTATAATGCGGTAACGGCAACAGGCGTGATGTGTGGTGTTCGAAACCCAGCCTGCACTGCCTTGTGAAGGAGCGCTATATAAATGGTTACAAGAAGCGTTTCTGACGCTTTGAATATGGCGCTATATAAATTAACTACAACTGCAATAAGTAGCTGCCCCGGATGCGTTAGATTTTCAACTTTGAGTGAATGGCAATGTTTATGAACTACTTGTTGCGATATTAATATAATTATTTTGAAATGTTAGTCATACGAAAAGTAAACAAAAACTTTTAAACAAGCTTTCAAGTATTCTTCAAAATGCTGCAACTCATTCTGCTATGTTAACGTTTTGACTAATTGTGCAGCCGGTTTAAAAATTTTGTAAATGCACAACAAGTCGACCATTGTAGAGGTTTAAAGATATTTCACTCCAAATAAGTCATTTGCAGTCGAATTAAGACTCGAGTTTGGTTGTGACTTTGAACTCTCTACCTTATGACCTTTGCCATGAACTTCTAAATTGTACTAAGAATGAAGAAAGTATAAAAGAAACTTTTATTGCTTTCTCTTTTCTGAGGTTAGAAAATGAAAGTAGTTATGAATAACTAGCTATAATTAGTTAAACTATTAGAGGATAAAAGTCATAGTATAATGGTAATTGGCAATTCATTAGTCGATAATCTGATAATAAATAGTACATTCAATAATAAGTCTCCGGCAAACATGTCCTGTTTGTAAATCGTTGACTGGCTCTTAATTGGTGTCTTCACTGCAAATAATTCCTGCTATTCAGAAGTCCTAGATCAGAGAATCTGTGATAAGATGAACAATTTCTGAAAGTCACGTATTATGTTCCTGAGTACAGTTCTGTCAATTATTCGAATGTCGCCGCTGTTCATCTGCAGTCAAGAAAGACTATTGTCCATCTCTTTCATTCCTTCATGCCTTCACATACTTTCAACTATGTGAACCTTTACCTTCTACAATAATTTAGCAATTTCTATTCTTTAGACAATTGATAATTATGTAAAGTTGATTTCTTTTTGGGAGAAAAAATTTGTAAATTCTAGTAAATGTAATTTATTTTGTATTGGCGAAAAACAAGATGAAGATCTTTCGTGTCGTGAATTCGTTTTCCGATAAATTTGCACCGACACTATCGAAAGTACACATTCTCAGGTATTCCCGATCAATGGAAAGATTTTTCCGACTTGCTTTGTTGTCGTACGAAGCATCCGTTAATTAAGCAGACGAGAATATCGGTGAACTTAGCTCGTTAGTCGAAAGGAATGGATCGCTGTTGAGACGTGATAATGAAATCCTGAGGCAGATAAAACTTTGGTCATAATTTCCAATTATTTTTTTCCAAACTCCAGGAGATTCGATCTGAGTTTCAAAATTCGATTTATTTTGTATGAATTTTTTTAAGGATCGATGTCGCGATTCAAATTCTTGATTGAATTTGACTGGATTGAACAAAATTCTAGTAGATGGTACCACTAAATATTCTTGAAGAACATTGAACATGAACTTCCAATAAATTGATTGACAAGCGATCTCAATTCTTGATGAATTTTATTTTGAAAATTGCTTGGAGAAAGTCGTCTCTCTAGAATTGGAATTGAATACTTGAACCTGATCCTTTCTGTGCCGCAGAGATGTTTTCAAGTGATCGATCATTTCTGGGCAACTCATTAAAGTTATGAGATTTTATTTTGCCTGGACTTTTCATTATTTCGATCCATTGGCATTTATTACATCTCATTAACATTTACCATTTTCTTCCATGATTGCCATTTCTCTGCACTGACTTTGATCTGAAAGATACGAGCTGGTTGGTAAATCTGTAAAGTAAGTAAGCCGAATCTAAGAAGGATAATGTTCGCAAGCGCTCTCACAAGATACTGATAAAGAAATGATGTAATCGCTTTAGCTTAGCGTCTGAAACTGTTTGATAGCTGCTCATACCGTCAGGTTATGATCATCGGAACCGCTTTTGCTGCAGGAGTTGTTGAACTGCACTTTGTAGCTTTCCGTACTCACAGGTGTAAGAAAATATTTTACATGCAGAATTACAAAGCAGAGATGGATTTCAGAGCATCATTTTTTTTGGTCTTTCAACGTTATCTGACGGCGATGATGATGGTGGTGGTGATGGTGATGATGAAGATGACTATGCTGATGATGATGATGATGAAGATGACTATGCTGATGATGATGATGAAGATGACTGTGATGATGATGCGGAGGATGGAAGAGGGATTTTTTCCGCCGACTCCCAGCTCCTCACAACCTGCGCATCGCTTTGTTTTCTCGTTTGTTTTCAGCACTCACTCAGACACCTGTCGACATGAGCACTACAGGTCTACATGCTTACAACGTGCGAACGTAATTGCTCTGTCTCAAAACATAAAACAAGACAAAACAAAGTTGCCTATCCTTGTTTGAGCTATGATCAACGTAATTTGATTTTATTGTAATACTAAATAAAAATAATAACAGCATTAATATTAATAATAAATAAATATAATAATAAGTGTAATAAATGATTATTATTATTATTATTATTATTATTATTATTATTATTATTATTATATTATTATTATTATTATCATTATTATTATTATTATATTATTATTATTATTATTATTATTATTATTATTATTATTACAGAAATAAAACAAGTTACTCATTAGCAATCAACATTCAGTAGTCAAAATCTAATCTTAAGTCCTCACAACCAAATGAAGAAGAGTTTCATTAGAATCTTGCACATCACCTGTTCACAATCATGATACACGTGTGGCTTGTTTATTCGTAAGAAAGCAGGTGATGATGAGACTGATGATGTTGGGGATGATGATGATGATGATGGTGGTGGTGATGATGGTGATGGTAATGGACCCTGAGAGAATTAGAAGGCAGCCCACTCCATCCCAGACTTCGTGATTCTTTTAATCTCTCTCTGTTTGTCTGGAGGCAAACGTACTACTACGGCTTTTGGCTTCCTATCTCAGTCTGGTATCTGCCGATATCATCGCAACCGACTTTATCGCGGTCATCAATCAACATCTTCTCCATCATCATCATCATCATCATCATCATCATCATCACCATCATCATCATCACCACCACCACCACCATCGATGGTAAGGAATTGTTACGAATCGAGTCAAATCTAAAATTAGAGGACGTTACTATGGTTTTCAACGGCAAATTTTGTTGTCGTTGTTTGCGCAGGAATTTATTTTATTCGAAATACATTTTCCGTATTGACGGTGTTGCAAAAAGCCTTTCCGCTTTTTTCAATCTATTTTTTTTTTTACTGCATTTGTTAAAAAATGGTGACATTTTCAATAGAATTTATGCGAAATCAAGAAAATGCATGTAACACAATAAATAACATATTTAATTAAAAAAAAAATTTATTAGCTCATAAAAATTTTCTTAGCTAATATAAATTACGGCGTTGAATTGAAAACATCCGCAGCAGCGAAAGTCTCACATACAATGTACACGTGCAAACCAAAAGCGCGCCATCTCACGCATTACTCATGCCTCGCACCTGTTCACAGTGCATCTGTCTAGAGAAATCCATGCTAGTTGAATATCGGTTGAATATTAATATATTATCAGATGATTAATTCACGGAGCATCAGTGGACGTCATAAGTTTTGACTTGAAATGGCGAGATTTGGAATTGGTTTTAAGAAGGAAATAAATAGAATATTCTAAGTCTTTATTTGGTTCTGTCAGGTTTTGAAATTGATCACATTAGGTGGCTGTTATAGTTCACAGTGAAATCGAGATTTTATTATAATTTATATACAATTGTTAATTATTTCATTTGTTGGCTTCATAAACTTTTGTTTATGTTATTTAAAATAAAATTATTTGTCGCAATAGTGATAATAATAATATTATAAACCATAACATAATCTTGTAATTCAAACAAGATTATTCTGCTTGAAAATTTCGCTTACTGACACGAAACGCATCTTTGAATGCATCATTCCTTTTTATGAGCAACACGATTTCTCTTTTTATTCCGCATTTTTCAGATAAATACGTAAAAAAAAACTAAATTTGCAGGAAAATGTTATTACAAATCGATTTACATCTCGGCCCATGAAATGTGTTTTTCGTTTTCTGTTGGTCGACAACATGCATATGCAAGCGATTTTCGTAAATAGGGATACGAAACATCTGCTTGTTCACGATGAGCAATTTTCCAGCCAAAACATTGGAGATTCAACAATTCTTGACACGTCATTCCTACGAAGAAGAACCGCGCCTTTGCATAATGCGATTTTTTTATCATTTCCCACTGGAAAATATCACAGCAACTTCATTCAATCGTGCATCAGAAGAACTACTGATCCTTGAGTGAATGATGAAAGATTTCGGAGGCATTTCGACCCCAGTCGTTGGTCAAAGTGGCATTTCGAGTTCTGAGATGAAAGTGCTGGAATAATTACTAGGTTTTATTTTTTCCACTGATTTGAAATGTGGTTCCTTATTTTTTTTATACTTTATACGGTCGTGTTATGGACTCGGCTAATTTGAGACTTGTGCGAATTCTTTCCCGACTTCCAAACGATTTTAAATTGCGCTGTTGAGACCAAAATTAGGATCGATTCTGAATTCAAAGTATGAATTGGGGAACTGTTGTTTTGTACCGAGACGCGATAGCTTTGATCATGGAATCCCGAAATATCTAAATCGTTTTCCAGTGCATCGAAATTGTTTTTCAGTTTTTACTTTTCACAAATAAATTTCAATGGTACACGAAATACATGAATGTATTTATCATAAATATTTATAAGCATTTACGACAACAGCGGTCATGCCGACTGGCAATCCCAGTTTATGCTACATCGATATTTTCCAAGACACCTCAATTTCGTTGTCAGACGACCCGGTAAATGTAGAACTTTATGATGCTGGCGAGGAGGGCATACATATCGATCCAATTGTCTGGTCAGTTTCTGTGACCTGGTTTGGGAGGGAAAAATATCTTTGCTTTCTTCCTCCATGCAGAGAATTTCTTAGCGCATAAAACGACTCCGCTGCCTCCTGATGCGAATTATTGCTCAACTACAGACCAACAAATACGCTTATTCTGCCTTCAATGAGGCATCTTTACTGCCCTCCTAAATCTGGAGATTTACTTTTACTCCCGACAAATGAATGATTCAATAAAATTCCATTTTGCTGCCTTAATCAACTTGTATGTCATACAGCACGGCTTCTATTTGGTTCTCATTTTCTTTGATTTTAACTTACAACAATTTGTTTGTAAGATTTTCCATTGTTTTGTAAAATGTAATAATAAGTTACACACATAAGTAACATACTTGTTTAATTTGTCCCATTCATTATGTGACATGACAAATATTTTTTTTTTCATTTCAGAGCATCTAAGTTGACAGTTTGATGGCAGTTGAATACTGAAACGAGAATTTATGAAACTAGACTAAGGCGTGTTGAAGATAGAACAAAAGAATTAAATCGACTAAAACTTCCATCCTTACTGACAAGACCAAGTCTTACGCACCAGCAACCATGAATCAGGCTGGAGGATTTGGATGCAGCCTCAAGGAGCTGAAAGAAATTATGGCCATGAGAGGGGCTGAGGCATACCAGAAGATTCAGAACGATTACAAAGGAGTTCATGAGATCTGCAAGAGATTAAAAACTTCACCGACAGAAGGTGAGGTCCCAATTGTCTTGCGATGAGTTGAGTTCTGTCATTGGGTGATTCAATTAACCAATTATGAACAATTGTGCTGCACTTATACATCATAATTTTTTAAGCAACAACTCTGTCATTCAATTATATGGCTGGGCAAAATGTTTGCATCAACATTTTATGCGTTAATTATAAGCAGCTATGCAGCCATCAAAAGCTTGGATCGTCTCATTCCCATGCTTAAGCGCCCCCACAAGATAATTTGCAGGATTTTTAAAAAAAGTACAAATTGGCTAATAAGCTAATAACTCCACAATTTCTATAATTGGAGGCATGACAAAAAGTCTAATCTCAAAATAGGCACCCCTACCATAGACTACGTTGTCCAAGTTATCAACAAAGCCTAGGCATAAATGTGTGGAAAAATATATCGTTAGGTGCTTAGAAACAAATACAAAAAAAAACCCAGGCGTCCAGAAAGTGAGTCAAACAATTTATGAGACAATCAAGTTACGTTGTAATGGAAGGTAGTTTGTGTAGGCATGTTGTTGACATACCTTGGTCGATTCACTCGCTAGAGAAGCAAACAATGTGATGACTTTATTGACGGTGTTTTGAACCTGAAGGGTCATGGTTTTACCTACAAAAGAAAAAAATTACAAAAAATATTTAACTTGACGGATTGCTATTATTAAACTGAGTAGTTCTTACTACGTTTTGGCATTATCTCCTCCTTACAAGTATGATTTGTTCTTTTTGTAGCTCTTTTAATAAATCCTCTTGAGGTGAATCTTGTGACCCTGATATGTATTTTTTTTAAGCCCCAGCTCAAGATGAAGTTCCCCACTCTAGATCAAGAAAACGATCTCGCTTATGAGCAACTTTGTTCTTTAATTACGAGCTTCTTAATGACAAGGATTTAAATTTCTCTCATTCGTTTTCAACTCTTCATCAGTTTCTTCCATTGAATCAAAAGTAAAAATCTAAACTACTAAGCTTAATTAAAACGATACATCGTGTCTATGCGTTCCACCACTGCCTTGAAACCTTTGGGGCAATGAGCCAGACCCTGTTTGGCCAAACTCCAACCCTCAAAATGAATAGCCATTATTTCTGACATCCACAGATTGCTGTCCTTCATAATAAGCAATTATCTTTATTTCTGTCTGAGCTTCTGGGACACTTTGTTGACAATAATGTTCTGTTTAGATTCAAATCCTGGAGCTTTAGAAATTGTTAATAGTTTTATTTCTGCTTTGCACTCAAATAATAATAATAATAATAATAATAATAATAATAAGAAGAAGAAGAAGAAGAACAAGAAGAACAAGAAGAAGAAAAATAATGAAATTTTTCAGTTTTATGCTGTTGCGTATCGAATGTTCCGCCGGCTTTGGATAAATAACTTTAAGAGCTGAGATGGTTTTACGTTCCTGTTGGGAATCTATATCAATTTCTTTTTTTGAAATTTAAAAGTCAAAGTTTGCAAGCTTTAAGAGATAAGCATGTTTACTGTCTACACTCCCATGCTTAAGAGGGTTGTACGTCTTCAATAGCGACCCAAGTTTGCGATTTCAAATCCCCAGCTACAAACCATCCCCAGATAAGGGGAGAAATCTCAATCAATAATGAGACTAGGCTGGAAACTGGAATGTTTTGTGCAATGCTTCCAAGAAATATTACTCGTTACTCTTACAGCATGGGAGCTAATCGGAATTCACTCAACCACAGAATTGCAACTATTTTTTTTCTAGCAGAATACCTACTGTGATTAGGATGTGGCTTCTCAAAGTAGATTATCCAATTTGCACCTGTTTTTGTTTAACCAGTGTGGAGCTGAAGTGCTTTCTTTGGTATTTCGTTTTGCAAGATGTTTTCTCGTCTGATGCCACAATCAATGCCTGTTGTTTTTTTTTTTGCAGGGAGTCGGAAATAATTAATATAGTAATTTATCTATATTCGATAAACATGCAAGTCACAATTAAAATAATTTATTACTGCCAGATGGTAGTCTTACAGGCTTATGATGAAATTGTTTAAAATTATCTTGCATTCCAGTGATCCTATCGTTTTGAATTGTTATTCTAATAAATAACTAAAATGTGACCTCACACACTGATGAATTTGAAAAGAAACAATTCATACGGTATTTGCTTGTTTTCCTATATCAAAATGTCCCATTGAATCTGGAAATTTTCACTGGAAAAGAGCAGGCATTCTCATGTAGCACTGCTATTTGTCACGTTGCACATCCCCTTAAGCAAGACCTACCAAAACTGATTGTTATTATCAAAAAAATCTGTTCATGGAAGCATACTAACTCATCTACCCCTTTACAGCCATCATAAATCTTTCCTAGGTCTATAAAGTATAATGCTCAACTTCTGTCAGAAAAGATTGAGTACTTTTGCTTTTTGAGTTCTGCATATGAGGTATGACTGACTGGCCAGAGCAGTTAGCTAAGTCTCATTTAGCCAGCACCGATGTCTGTTGCAGTTCAAAGTGTTAGCTATTGATCGACAGATATCGACTACGAGGAGGGGTCCTTTTTGACTAACTTGTTTGGATCGATGTTTGGCCTTTCATTTTTTGGACGAGTTGAAAATAGCAATCTAATGTTTGACTAGAATCGACTACTAGACAGGTGTGCGTACGCTGCTAGAGCTGAAAGCAAAAATAATGACCCGATTTAAAAAAGTACATGTGATTATAAATCATAAATGGGTTTATAAATCATAAACCTTGTTTGATAGAGAAGGAAGTGCAGCTTTTTTGCTACAGAGATGGCTTATCATCTAAATTTGGAGTGCAGGTTGGCCGAGTGACTAGCGTTCCTGCATGCGACGGTAATAACAACAGTCGTTATGAGTCGTGGTCGCAACCCAGTCTGCATTGCCAGGGAACGTCCTCGGGTAAGGGCGATATATAAATGGTGGATCGATTAAGAAGTACCTTCGCATCCTACACAAGGCACTAAAATAAAATCGGCTAAATACAAACATCAAAACAAAATATGAAATAATAACGCTATCACAACAGATGAACTATTCACCTTTGTTCACAAACTCTATTGAGGCGTTTAATGACAAAACCATTTATAATTAAATTTACATATTAACTTTAACATTGTTAACATCGATTCTCTCCATCCAGGTTTGTCTGGCCAAGCAGCAGACCTTCAAAACAGGGTGAGTACGTTTGGTTCGAACGTCATACCACCGAAACCCCCAAAGTCCTTCTTCAGATTGGTCTGGGAAGCCCTC
This sequence comes from Whitmania pigra, assembly GCA_021613335.1. Classification (NCBI taxonomy): domain Eukaryota; kingdom Metazoa; phylum Annelida; class Clitellata; order Hirudinida; family Haemopidae; genus Whitmania; species Whitmania pigra. The sequence continues at coordinate 800,371 of JAJTWR010000269.1, read as the reverse complement.
CAAGACATCACCCTCATCATCTTGCTGATTGCTGCTCTCATTTCTCTCGGTCTTTCCTTCTACAAGCCTCCAGATAATGATGAATCTGGTTCGTTTGACTGTTTGTGAGGGTCAACCAATGGGAAATTTGAACCCATAGGAAGATTGGAGGAATTTTTGAGTTTTATTTGTTGTTCTGTTTTTCTTAAAGCTTAATATTTATTATTTAAAGCGCATTAATATTTCAATCGACATCGTGTGTGCAATTATATCTTTGAATTGTATTTGCAATACTGGTAACGTTCATTCCATCTTTTGAGAGCCTTGGGTGTCCTAATAGGATGCAAAGGATCTTTGATCACGTAATGCACTTATTTAGCGATGTTACCATTCACCGACGCATGCAGCGACCCTTTGAAGGGGACAAATGTCAAAGGAGTCACGCACTAAAGATGAAAGACCATTGGAAACACAACAACTTAATTTATTCCCACAGTTGCTCATGACGAAAGCGAATCTGAGGCCGGTTGGATCGAAGGTGTGGCCATCCTGGTGGCCGTCATCGTCGTCGTCCTCGTCACCGCCTTCAACGACTGGAGGAAGGAGAAACAGTTCAGAGGACTGCAGAGCAAGATCGAACATGAACACAAGTTTGCCACCATCAGAGGCGGAGAAGTTCTTCAGATTCCCGTTGGAGATTTGGTCGTTGGAGACATTTGCCAAGTCAAGTATGGTGAGTTCGATGGATGTCTTCCAAAGCTGTTGTTTCGATTTTAGGATATGGTCTGAGTTGTAGTGGTAGCTTGATATTTAAGCTGAACAGTAAATATTTACTAACATTTATTATTATTATTATTATTATTATTATTATTTATTATTATTATTATTATTATTATTATTAGTAGTAGTAGTAGTAGTAGTAGTATTAGTATTATTATTAATAATTATTATTATTATTATTATAATTATAAGAATGTCGAAAAGTCATAAAATAATAATTGACCCTCTTAAACATACAAATACGACAAATATGATCCTACTTTTGGACTAAACGATCCGATGGCTCGAAATTCCCACAGAATCCATCGCAATCATCAGGACCATACTATACTTGCGGTACTCAATAAGCCAATTTCACAGATTGGTAGTACTTAGTTGTGGTAATTCCGATGTCAAAAATTATTTGAAAACTATTTTGTTATTTGCGCCACCAAGAGAGTGCCAACAACAGTCACCAGAATCATTATACTTATATTGCAGACTCGCATGGCTCAGTAAATTTGTCGAATAAAACCTAATTTTATCTCGGAAAAAGCCAATAAAAAGCGATCTATTTTGTTTTTTTCCTACATTGGTTATTACAAAATCTGCCTGCACAAATAAAATGTCTTAGCCAGCACAAATAAAAAAACGAGATTACGTTAGATTAGACATCCATTTTCGTCGTCTGCCCAATTTTCTTCCCTCTGGACGGATTTAAGTTTCCGATGGCATCGCTTTGATGCCCCCTGCAGAATCATTCGTCAAGAACTGACGATAGGCTGTGATTTCTTATTTATTTTCTTGGATGGAACAGAAAACGGGCGAATCAATGTCTTCAGTTGCTCATGGAATTTACAGCAGTTGCATTGAATGTTCATATTTTGTCATTGATTTGTCTTTATAACGAGACCTGCTATCGATGATTTGTTCGCCGATGATTTGTCATCAAAAGAATGTTATGAGGAGGAATAACTGTTGGCATTGAAAGGTGCCTTTCGGATGACTACCCCTGTATGATTTAGTTTCTAAAAAAAAAAGTTTTTTTCCAATATCTTCCAGGCATTTTTCTCAGGATCATCCAGGTGTAGTTTTTCGTAATTAGATTTTAAGCTAAGTAGTTAAGCTGAACTTATTGGCAGACAGTCGAATAATTGATTGTGTAGTCACTGCTAAAATTAAATAAACTACTACATTTAAACATTAAGAATTGGAAAAATTATATTATAAATATAAAGTGGGGCACGTTTTAAAACCATTTAGATTTATTTTTTTTTAAATTTTATTTCAAAAAGCTTTCAGCGATACCTTTTCGCCATGGGTGGTTTAAAAGTGAACCATCACTTAAACTGGAAATGCATTTCCTCTGCTCACTCACACACAACACTACAACAAACAACAGCAACAACAGCAGTAGCAAACGACGCATTAAAAAGACTACAACAACAACAACAACAACAACATCATAAAGGCGTCGACCATATGTCAGCCGGGGCCATCCAATTTTCTTATCCCTTACTTTTCCCATGATCTCTATCTCTTTCTATCCGTCCATCCATCCGTCCATTCATCCGTCTATCCATCATCCTAAGGGAATAACATTTGCACTTGGAATGGCTCTGTCAGCATGTCTGACGTGTCTTTGGCTTGTTTAATTATAGATCTGCTGCTTCATGATCATCATCATCGTCATCACCGTCGTCAACATCATCATCATCATCATCATCACATCATCATCATCGTCATCACCGTCGTCAACATCATCATCATCATCATCATCATCATCATCATCATCATCATCATCATCATCATCATCATCATCATCATCATCATCATCATCATCATCATCATCACATCATCATCATCGTCGTCGTCATCATCATCATCATCATCATCATCATCATCATCATCATCATCATCATCCTCAAATGTCATCGTATCTGTCGGCTAGCGTTAGCATGGAGACGCGTTGGATGACATGTGGTTAATGTCAAATAAGATAAAATAAAAAATATTATATTATATTATATATGATAGCACGTCACATAATATACATAACGGGTTAATGTCAAATAAGATAAAATAAAAAATATTATATTTTATATGATAGCACGTGACATAATATATATAATATATTGTACGGGTTATATTGTATTTAATGAGATGATAAGTTTTTTTAAATAAGGCAATGTTTGCTGTCGTATTTAAATAGGTAAATTTGACCAAGCGTGGCTGTTAGAAGTAATATTATTTACTAGGCGCGTAATTCAGAGTGCTAATTAACTAGTTATTATTGATAACATTTTTATAATAAATAGTAATATAATATAATATAATATAATATAATATAATATAATATAATATATATAATATAATATATATAATATAATATAATATAATATAATATAATAAATATAATATAATATAATATAATCTAATATAATATAATATAATATAATATAATATATATAATATAATATAACATAATATAATATTGTCTATGGTAAAGCAACACCAACACGCACATTCTCACGCACACCGAGAAACACACACGACCAGCTGTGGATGGGCGTGGAGTATGCGAGATGGTCCTATTGATTTTCCAGCTGTTGTTAGCTTTTGGTGTGTGCTGAGGAGAAGTGTACGTGACGGTCTTTGAACGCGTCCGTGTGGAATTTCTGTCGCTACCGCATCAACCACCAACTCTCGTTGTCGCCCGAAGGCTTTGGAGATGAATGGACTCGTTGCGCATGGATTCAGAGTGCATGAGTGGATGGTGAATGGGTTGTTCGCGGCAGTTTATTTGAGGATCTTTCGGTAATAATTTTAAAGTCTTACTTGATTTTATTTGATTGAAATTTATTTATTTATTTATTTATATTCCGTTCTTTATTACTCTGGCGCTTCTTAATTTAAAATTATTCGCTTCCTGAACTTTTTATTTTTATTCTAAAAATATACTCTTCTTTCGGCACTCTTGGCTGGGCGCACACACTCATGTTAGGGAAGTAGAAAGGAAGGAAGGAAGGAAGGTGACGTCATTGTTCGTCATCATCGTCGTCGTCGTCAACATCTTTTAGCGTGCGGCGTTATTTCAGTGGAAAATGACTTGACAATGCGCAATCATTTCTTTCCTCGCTAATTTATTCGTTGTTGACCCTCTCGTGGACAAGAGAATAGAATTCTGTAGCATTTAGCTCAGTTTCACCTGCTGACGTCACCGACGGTCTTTAACGGCCATTGGTTGATTATTTGTCCACGTGATCTGTACTCTACCAATCACCTTCTTTGAGTCTATGTAATAATGCTTGATTGGGTCTTCAATCTTTTGCAGACAAAAAAACTTTAAAAAAGGTTTTATAATCGTTCACTTTATGTCTGTTAATGATGTTGTAAATATAAAATAAGTTGTAAAATAAATACATTAAAATATATTATATATTAATATATAAATAAATTATATACGTATATAATAAAAATTCATTTTCATAAAAGGTTCATTCATTTTTAACCACGAAAAAATAATTAAAATACTATTTCAATATTGAAATGAATTGATTTCAAAATCACTTCTAACGCCAAATGAGCGGCATATTGTTTTGAATCATCATCGTCGTCGTCATCATCATCATCAACAAATCCTTCCAATGACCTCGGTCACACGTCTGTGATTTATAACATTTACTCAACCTATCGGTCATAAATCAGAGATGTCATCGAAATCAGAATCATTGTTATCATAATCTTGCCCGTGATCATCCGGATCAGTATCGTCATCATATTTATTTATTATTTAACATGTTATTAATATTATTATTATTACTATGACATATTAATATTATTGTTATTATCATTACTATTTTAGTATAATATTATATGACATAGCCATAGTAATAATAATAATAATAATTAAAAATTAATTAATGACAATTACTGTCTCCAATCAAACAGGTGACCTTCTGCCTGTCGACGGTGTCATCATTCAGAGCAATGACCTCAAGGTGGATGAGAGTTCACTTACAGGTGAATCCGATCACGTGAAGAAGGGTGAAACTACTGACCCACTCCTGCTCTCTGGTTGGTGGTGATGATGAGTTTTGGTTATGATAATGGTGATGGTGGCGATTATGGTAACGATGGTAATAGTTATAGCCGAGTTTTTAAGGAAGCAGTAAGGATAAAAATAATAAGTAATTAAGTATGAAGACAAATTATGTTCTTTTTTTGGAAATATTTTATTCTTAATTCTTTCTGTCGTCGTCATTGACAGTAGTTGAATTTTTAATGTCAAGTCAATCAGGGGCATCATCCTTACCTTTCCAATGCAAATATGCGTTTCTCCGTCCATTTATCCACCTATTTATCCATCCATCCATCCATCTGACCCAAGCAACATGATTCGATTATAAAGCAGTTATTGAAGCAGATTTACATTGATGAGGAGAATTCACATTCATTTGATGCATTTAACGAGTGAATCAGATTCTAAATTGATTTTAACGAATGAATTAAAAGTGAATTTATTGATTCCGATCCACCATTTTGATTCCAGGAACCCACGTCATGGAAGGAAGTGGAAAGATGTTGGTTGTTGCCGTTGGAATCAATTCGCAGGCTGGAATCATCTTTGCCCTCCTTGGTGCATCACAGGAGGACAAGGAAGCCAAGAAAGAGAAGAAAGCCAAAAAAGGTGGGTGGGTGGATATTTGTGTGGGTAGTTAGACGGGTGGATGGATGGGTGGCTGGTTGGATGAATGGATGGGTAAATGAATGGATGAATGCATAGATAGATAGATATATGGATGAATGAATGAATGAATAACTGGATGAATGGATGTTTGGGTGAATTTATGGGTTGGGGGGACGGATGAGTGGATGGGTGTGTAGATAAATATGCGGATGGATGGATGTTCCTGGTGATCGATGGATGGGTGGACGTTTGTTGTGGAGATTGACGATTGGATGTCTGAGCTGAATAAGTGATGAGTGTTCGACATTGTGGTATTTTTTTATTTCTTTTACCGTATCATCATCAACATCGTCATCATCACCATCATCACCACAGTCATCATCAGTACCACTACCACCATCATCATCATCATCATCATCCTTCCAGCTGCCGCCAAAGTAGCAGACAAGGTCGTCTATAAGAACAACGACAACGTGGGAGCTGAGGAGATCATGCTGGAGACCAAAGATGTGAGTCACTAATTATAACCATAATTAATCATTTCAGTAACTAACATCAACACCATCATCATAAATCATCATCAAGATTTTAATTTTAATTAAAAAATCAGAACTAGGTTAGTTATTTTTAGACATAATTAATTAATTTATAAATTTATAAATTACCGGATTATAACGAATTAAGACGACGAAACTGAATAATAATAATAATAAAGTGAATTTGAAATTAATAAAAATAAATTTAATTTTAAAAATATACACTAAAAAATAACTAAACTAAAACTGTGTACAGATTAGATAATACAACCATATTTAATAATAATATTTTTTAATTTTTTTAATTTACAAAAAATAATTAAAATACTAAAGTTGAGTACACACTCGCATTGCAGCTGATTGATTCAACCGAGGTGAAGAAGGTGGCACAACCAGTTGCACGCAAGGAGAAGTCAGTACTCCAGGCTAAACTGACGAACCTGGCAATTAAGATCGGATATGTCGGTGAGTGCTGAAGGCATCATTAACATCGTCATCGTCGTCGTCGTCATCATCAACAACAACATCTTCTCCATCATCATCATCATCATCGTCGTCGTCGTCATCATCATCATCATCATTATCATCATCATTATCATCATCATCGTCGTCGTCATCAACGTACGATGGATAGTGGGCGCACCATCGTCCCGAGAATAGGCCATGTGTCAGGCCATCAGAGGGAAATGACAGGACTCGAACCTTCGACCTCCGAGATCACGTCCAAACAGCCTCAATCAGAGTTTATTCGATCACAGGCATTTGCTGTCCTGCAGATATTTTGACTGTTGCATTATGAAAACTAGGACGAATGGATGGATGGATGGAGGGACAGACGGATGGATAGGTGGATGGATAAACCTATGAATGGGTTTTCGGCAGATAATAATTTAGCCTGCTTAATCTTCTTGCAGCACTGAATTATGTTCTTCTCGATTATGAACGCCGCTGGTTCTCAGCTTTTAAGCTCGCTATTTACTGCGACAGCCGCTGAAGTTTTAGCGCTTTATAGCTGGTCATCTGACCTATTCTGAGCCGCTAGTGATGATGACTATGACGATGATGATGATGATGATGTTGATGATGATGATAATGATGATGATGATGCCGACAATGACTACTACTACTACGGTCTGATGACGTCACTGAGTGACTTTGATTGAAAACGAGGACGCACCTCGACTTCATTAACATCATTTTGTTCATCCGCCGATCCTATGCATCCACACAATGTCCTCCTCCTCACCATCATCATCATCATCATCATCTCATCATCATCATCATCATATCATCATCATCATCATCATCATCATCAATCATCATCATCATCATCAATCATCATCATCATCATCATCATTATCATCATCATCATTATCATCATCATCATCATCATCATCATCATCATCATCATCATCATCATCATCATCATCGCCATCGTCATCATCACCATTACGTCCATTATTGTCTCCGCATTGCTTCCTGCTCCAACTTTTTCCTTAATCAGCTCCTTCTTTCTTTTCCAGTTTTCCGTTTCATTTCTGTTCGGCATCCTCGCGGCGGGCTGGCGTACAAAATTGCGGTCATTTATTTAGCGCAGACTTTATATTTCACGTGAACTCGTGGCCTCCTAATTTATTTCTAAACATTCCATTATGCATTACGAATTGCCTCGACGTGTCGTTGCGTTGCGCATCTGTGCTAAATAATGGCAAATGCTAGAGTATACAAACTGTATGGCATTAATTTATAGGCTGTTTTTCACTTTGTTAACCCCGAATGCCATGTCTCTCGTTGCGTTGTGAATTTGTTGCGTTGAGTCAGCCAGCCGATGGGTTATTCCGATTCTGAATGCATTTAAGCATGTTTTCGGAGTATTATTTTTATTAAACTTTTTGCAGTAATAGAACAATTGTTTGTTGTTGTTATTATTATTATTACTATTATTATTATTATTATTATTATTATTACTATTATTATTATTATTATTATTATTATTATTACTATTATTATTATTATAATTAATTATTATAATTATTAATATCATCATCCTCATCAAACATCAGCATTAAACATTATATTGATTCTCCAGCCGTTGGATGGAGCAATGAGGCATTGCATCCCATTTCAGCAGTATTTTATTTACTGCATTATTTTCGCTGCATGACGTCATCTCCCCTTAGAACAGCCCACTATCATCCAAAAGAAATATATAAAGCATAAAAAAGAGTCTTTTATGTCGACATTGTATGGATTGTGCATGGATGCGACAATGCATGGATGCGACATCAACATGTCCTCCACGAACCACTCACTCCAGGCGGAAGAAAAACGACAACTTGGCATGTAACCTCCCCTTGTCGAACCCAGTCCAAAGGAGATCAAACTGCTCATGGCATCGCTTTTTACGACCGGCTAACGACTCGTCGTAACCGCGGGAACGGCTAGTATACCTTTCGGAGGTCTGGCGAAATGAAAATATAAACTTTTCACCATCCAGGGAATTTGTTGCGAATTTGTTCAAAAGAAAAGATGGTCGTCAGTCTAGCGTCAGCCATTCCTTCTGCGCGTACGCTGCTGTGGATGGGTCGCTACTATGACCACCAGGCTTCTATGACCGTTTTAGGAGAATTTATTTTGGTCATTTTTCAGGTTTTTTGTTATAGGACTGCATTCCTTTATTTGGGGTTTCATTTATTCTCTCTGCGGGTTTCCTGCATTCGGAAGCTTGGATGGTTTATGGTCACGTGAAATTAGCTTTTTGCGCCTTTATTGGTTTATTATTCGAGCGATTATTTCCTATTTAACGTTCACGATGTAAAATGATGATGACACGATTTACATGAGTGAGTGAGTGAGTGAGTGAGTGAGTGAGTGAGTGAGTGAGTGAGTGAGTGAGTGAGTGAGTGAGTGAGTGAGTGAGTGAGTGAGTGAGCGATGTAAATTATCGAGTTACTGTTTAATTAATTGTTGGTATTTTTGCTAACCACTTAACTATTATCATAGTGTCGTCGTAGCTAGCTGAAGCAGATCTGAAAGACGCAAGTACACACACACGTTTTATATGTTTTAATGATAGAAATTGCTGTCTCCAAGGATTGGAAATCATCAACTCTTCGTTAATTTCTAAATTATTCACGCATCGGGCGTGAGTTTTTATGTACTGAGACGGTTCTTATTTCTTGGCGAATCAAGCGAATGGCTTTCAAATATTTACCAGATCCTCGTTGAAACAGAAGATACTTTTATCTTCTCTTCTTCGATATTTTTGCTTCTCACGTAAAAAAAACAAACCTTTTTTTTATACAATGACCCTCCATTAAGTGTTGATGACATTGCATCACTCTGGCCGAGACACGTTGAGTAATTGCCTCGAGAAGATAAGCTCGAGTTGCGAGAATTTGAACCAAAAAAGCCAAATTATGAATTCAGGAATCATGAAATGATTCTGCTGAGACGCAACATTCCATAAAGTCGCAAGAGTAACAAGTCAACATTACCTGTCGCATAAAGTCATATCTTCTTCTTTTGTGTCCAAATTTAGTAGCAGGTTGCCATTGTTGGCGATTCTACGCTCGGGTGTTTGTTTGATGGCCATTTCATAATAACACCTCCCCTAATGCGATCCGAATTTATGGCTTTGTAACGCCTCAATGGATGACAATTTCGTGGTAGTGTGACTGTCGTTTGTGTAATCTAGGCAGTCGTATGTTGTCGTTGTATGGAATCGATTGAGATCGTTGTGAACAACTGAAAGTACGAGTTTAAGCTTTAGCAGGATGGATTCGTAAGTTCGCCCAGAAGCTCATTGGCTTTACTTGACAGATTGATTCCTGTCAAGATTGATTCAATCTAGTTGATTGCCCGGAGCCGACGATTGAAGTTACAGACGCTTATTTGATTGAACTGATAGATTCGATTGAACTCAATCAATCTAATTCGATTGATATTGATGGATTGGATTGACGGATCGAATGTTTCTTTTCATCATCGCAGGAACCGTGGTTGCCGTACTGACGGTCTTGATACTGGTCTTGCGCTTCTGCATCGAGAAGTTTGTCATCCACAAGTTGCCATGGAATCCAGTTTACATTCAGAACTTCGTCCAGTTTCTCATCATCGGAGTGACCGTCCTCGTGGTTGCTGTTCCAGAGGGTCTGCCACTTGCCGTTACTTTGGCACTGGCTTATTCTGTCAGGGTGAGGAGTAGTATGTTTTTTTTGTGTGTATTTTGGCCATGTGTGTGTTTTTTTTTATGAAACTTGTTATTTTTTATGTCTTGGCTGTGATCATTAACAAATATTCACGAATGATGACGAGGATTAGGGTGCTTACGATGACGATGTTAATGATGATGATGATGTTGATGATGATGATGATGATGATGATGATGATGATGATGATGACGATGATGATGATGATGATGATGATGATGATGATGATGATGATGATGATGATGATGATGACGATGATGATGATGATGATGATGACGATGACGATGACTCTTCTTCCAGAAAATGATGCACGACAACAACCTGGTCAGACATTTGGATGCCTGTGAAACCATGGGCAATGCCACTGCCATCTGCTCCGACAAGACGGGTACTTTGACGACTAACAGAATGACAGTGGTCCAGAGTTACATCGGAGGTTGGCTCAGTCGTTGTGGAGCTGTTTTTATTTATTTACTGAAAAGATTTCTGTATTCTTCGGTATTATTCGATATTAGCCATGTAATTGTAATAAATAATGTATTATTTTTTATTATTTAGGATTTTTTATTATTACTATTATTGTTTTTTTTTAATTTTTATTATTTGTGTTATCATTATTATTCTTTGCATTAAGTTGCCATCGCCTTTGAACATTCGCATCGTTCGCGTGTTCCAGTTTGAACATTCCCTTTACCATTCATTCATTCACCTTCATTCATTCCTCCTTTTTTTATGCTTTGATTTGACGAAGCTTAAGTAAGCCATTCTCATCTCTGACAGTCTCACGTTAGCAAGGCATAACGCTCTTAAGTTGATTAGATTCATCCAGTGTCACTGAGTTGTTCATTTTTATTTTATTTTTCGACAAGGTGTCCATCACAAAAGCACTCCCACGTTTTCAAACCTTCCTTCGAACATTGGAGAAGTTCTCATCAGAGCCATTTCCCTGAACAGCGGCTATACCTCGAGAATAATGGTAAGTTGTAGATTTAAACTGTTTGTCCTTTGTTTGTTTAGGTTTTATGTATTTTGTTTTTAATGTATGTGTTGTTACTGTTGTTTATTGGTTGTTATTTCAATCTTTTAAGATATTCGATTTCTGTTTGTCGTACTCTCTTCTCTGGTGGGAAATGCTAAACAAACACGTGTCTTGTAATTGAATTGTTGAGAGGGGCGTGGCCGGATGGATGGTAGATTGCCAGATATGAGTTTGTTCGGCATCGTGCGTGGATTTGCGAGACGTGACAGGAAGACAAATTGCTTCCTTTCCACCAGTCTCTACTGAGGATTATTCGCTTCTTCTTCAGTAGAAGAAAAAAAAACAAGCTAAAAAAAAACTAAAAACAATGATAAATTCCATTCAAATTCGCCCGCCTAGACTAATTGATATCGAATTCGATCGACAGCCGTCCGAGAATAAGGACGAACTGCCAAAACAAGTCGGAAACAAAACCGAGTGCGCGCTCCTGGGCTTCGTACTCGACCTGGGGCTCAACTATGAGACCTACAGGGCTGAAGTTCCAGAGGAGAAGATCTACAAGGTCTACACCTTCAACTCTGTCAGAAAATCTATGAGCACGGTCATCAGAAGACCCGAGGGTGGATTCAGACTCTTCACCAAGGGAGCCTCTGAGATTGTCATGAAGAAGTGAGTGGATGTCGTTATCTGGTTATCGGCTAAGTAATAATTAGTATAGTTATTATTAATTGTATATTTAAGTTTGTTTAGTTTTTTTATTTATTATTTATTTACTAGTAATTAGCTAGTTTACTTTATTTTCAGAAGAAAAGTTTTATTTGCATAATATTTTGTTCAATTATTTTTGCATCAAATTAAACCCAAAAAGCATTTATGAATAACAAAATATTGGTTCAATCAATTATTTTAGCACTTATTTCCCTCTGGGCGCAATTTAATTCCCATTCCGTAAATGCTCCTTGCTATTGCTATCACCGAGAGAAGCGCTTTCAAAAAAACATAAGAAGGGATTATAGGCCCAGGAATTCATCCATTTAGTCCAAACCCATTGTCCAAACGGGGCACCATAATCCCACACTTATCCTGAATGAGATTAAAAATTCTTTTTCTTTCGTGTTTGAGTGGTTTTGCCGGAAAGATATAGAATTTTTGAATAGGTTTTTTTTGTGTTAAATTCTTGAATAATTGCATGGGTATAAGAAGCTCCCATGAACGGATACGTAAATATTTAAATAGCTTAAATAAATTAAAATACAAATTAGAAGCTAAAAATAGAGGGAGAAATTATAATTGGATGTATCAATAAATATTTAAACTACTTTTACTACAGATTAAAGTTCATTTTTTTATGCTTACAATTAAATCAAATTTAAAAATAAAACAAATGTCAGGAAGCAATTTCCCCAATGTTTCCACACCTTCAGTCTATTGAATTGTAATTGACCTGATTTCCAGAGTTTAGACCTTTGGTGACCTTAACTCTTGAACTTTTTGAGCACAACTACAGATTATTTTGTACCGACCCAATGACAAATTGAATGCTTATCAAAATGCATTTCATCAAATAGCATGCATAAGTCTTCTGAATGAATACAATCCAGACAAGGAAATGCTTCTTCCGATCTGCAAATTCTCATCTGCTTTTTATTTCTTTTCTTCTTGGAAGCGTGGAAATTCCCACAGTTCAATTTGTGGACGTTTGCTGCGATTGTAGATTGGCACATTCTGCTTTTTGTGTACAAATTCAGATGAACGTCTGTCGATGTTTTTAAATTTCCAATTACTGAGAATTCGGAGAGTTTCAAGATTTTCTGAGTTTTCGTCGGGCAATAATTTCTGAAATGCGTTCAGGGACGGAAGAATTCGCATTGAATAGCTTGAGCGGACTATTTCCGACATGTGTTTTTCGGATTTTTTTAATTTATGTTTCATTTTTTAATGCTTTCAGGAATATTTTTAAGGCGGTCGTAAATATCCTTTTCTATTGTTTCCCATGAAGCTCGTCTGAGATTTGAGATTCATTTATTTATTTCTGTAAATAATGAAATTTTAAAATCTTCAATACTTCAAATAAAAATTAATGGTTAAACGACATTAATAATTAATTATAGTTAGATATAATCTTTGATAAAATTTAAATCCATTAATACTTATATAAGACACATTCAGCAGTTTGAAACTCAGTATTCCACTTAGCATTGCCATCAGATATGAGAATGCTGATAGCGCTAATGGCTTTGGAATCTGATATCCACCATTTCAAATTAAACACAGTTTTAGAAGATCCTTGTTTTGATGAATGTCGATACATTTAAGAAGCTGATTTTTTTGAAGGGCACAAGTTCAAATGTCCTGCTATACTAGTATTTGTCAATAACTGGAAGATGTCAATAAATAAATCAATTGAAATATATTCAAAGTTAAGTAACAGTATAAGTTAGTATAAGTAATGATATTACAATGAAAACAACAACACAAACAATGCAAAAGCAGACCTGATATTTCAAGGAAACAGAACAGAACATTAGTAAAAACATAAAATTCCTTAACGAAATAAATAATTTAATCCTTTGACTTCAATTTATACTTATAATAATTAAATCAACACTTTCTACCAATCCAGGTGCAACTTCATCCTTGGAAAAGATGGTCGACTGATGAACTTCTCGACCCACGATCAGGACGAAATGGTCAAAAAAGTCATTGAGCCGATGGCTTGCGAGGGCATGAGAACCATCTGCTTGGCTTACAAGGACTACGTCTATGGTTATTATCAGTCGATTAAATATTATTTCCATCATCATCGTCATTATTATTATTATTTTATTCTAAGCCAAACTTGACTAAAGAGTAATAATTATCCAATCAGTTACTAATATTAATGTTATTATTATTGAAATTATTTTCATTATTATCATCAAGTAATTAATTAAGTATTTAACCTTTCCAATCAATTCACAGGAGAATCAAAAAGCATCAGCGAGGAGGTGATAACCGAGGAACCAAACTGGGATGACGAGGACAACATCGTCAAGAACTTGACGTGCATCTGCATCGTTGGCATCGAAGATCCGGTCAGGCCGGAGGTGAGTCGTATTTTTGATATTTTAATTATTATAATTATAATTTATGACTTCTCTGAATTATTATTTGAACTACTTGTTTTATTGTCATTCCATAGTTCTATTTTTCATAGGTTTACCCTAATTCTCATTACCGTAAGCCATCTAGCCGTGCATCCATTTGTGCATTTATTCATCCGACCAACCATGCATCTAGAATTTTTCTCATTTTGTTTTAATAAAACAACGAATCGATTTCCTTGGCTAATGGTCGGAGTTAATGGCTTCCGTAAATCTTCCACAATCGGTCGACTCCCGAAAAACTCCAAATAACTGCGGCTCGCTTTCCAACTTTCCCCTGCAATCCGCCTTCGTCTTTTCACAGGTTCCCGACGCCATCAAGAAGTGCCAGAATGCCGGCATAACCGTGAGAATGGTGACGGGAGATAACGTAAACACGGCCAGATCGATCGCCATCAAGTGCGGAATCCTTAAACCCGGAGACGACTTCTTCGTCATGGAGGGCAAGGAGTTCAACAACAGGATTAGAAAGGACCCAGACTCTCCGGTGAGTGACCTTTTGACCTTCGATGTTATGATCTTTAGGCCTCGCGAGTTATTGCCGGCTTAAGGTCGTAACTTTTAATAGTCGATGTTGAAATGAATGCGCAATGTTATGAAAGAAAAATTATTAAGCCTTATTTTCAGTAAATTATAATAAATTATTTTTAAAATTATTATGATTATATTTAAAACCATTGTAGAGAAAAGTGCCATGTTTTTGTTTCATTTTTGTTGCAATTGTATCTCAAAAAAATGAGAATTTGAGAATTAATGGATTTTTTCTAAAAACAAAATCCTATGCAGTGGAAAAAAATTGTTTTGTATTTTTCATTTAATGCTTTCTACCAATTGAGAGAATGATAACTTTTTTTTATTTTTATAATATTATAAGTAACAGAATTTAAAGATATAGACAAGCAATTTTAACATAAATTTACATGAAAAAGTAGAATTTGTGAGCACTCAATAACATTAAGTTAACATCGCAGTGAATTAATATCCCCATGAACTTTTGACTCAAGGTGGACCAAAAAATGTTTGACGAAGTTTGGCCAAAACTGAGGGTACTGGCAAGATCCTCTCCCCAAGACAAGTACACCCTGGTCAAAGGGATCATCGACAGCAGGCTCAACCCGAGCAGAGAGGTCGTGGCAGTCACCGGGGATGGAACGAACGATGGACCTGCTCTGAAGAAAGCTGACGTCGGATTCGCCATGGTAGGATTGCGTTGATATTGATGACCAAAGTTGTTATTAATGACCTCTGTTAATATTAATGACCAAAGTTATAATTAATGGCCTACATTAATATTAATGACCAACGTTTTATTATTAACTTCTTTCGCATAATTTAAGCAACTACTTATCTTAGGACACTCGACATTCACCCCTATGGTTCATCCATTCGGTTACGTTTCTACATTCAAGGATAAACAACCTTAAGAGAGTGTGTCAACATGGCGTCTCTGTTCTCTCATTAGAATTGGACACTGTGTGGGTGGCTCAGCGTCTCGACGACGCCAATCAACGTTTGCGCTAAACAATAAAAAAAAATAATAATAAATTTTAATTTAATACTAATACCGCAGAAAAATTATGGCAAATTAGCTAGCTCCTCAAAGTATTACACGACATTTCATTATCACGTGTTCGTCCAAGGATGGGTCGATGGAAAGTATATTGATTGGCACTCATTAATATGCAGTCATTTCCATCCTAAAAAAGAGCTCCTATCGATGAGATGAGTCACCAATCGATCATACAAATGGCAGAAGCGGATGCAAGTGCGCCTGCGTTAACAGTTGACGTCGAGGAGGTAACTTCCGTACGTGTATCTATACGCGCAGCCGAGTCCAGTCACGTGTCACCGATTTCTGCCGAGTGTCCTGCTAAGTATTATTGTGTCTGCTGCCTTGTTCTTCTAGGTTCTACTGGGTATGGCTGGTACGTGCTAATTATTACTACGTTCTGTCGATTCACGCCATTCCCTTCCTAGAAGACTTAATGAGAGCTTTTCAGTAGGGTATTAGCCTGCTTCCCGGCTGGTTTTTGATTGGAGGGAATTATAGGACAAATATGTCCAATTATTTACGCTTAAATATTTTCAACAATAATATCGCACTGCAATATTCTTTTGCAATGTGGATCCGGATTAAGTTTGGCTTTTTTATATTTAATAATAAAAAAAGGCGTCATTGCGTTAGCAGTTTAACTGCGCACATTCGTTTATGATGTTTATTTTGTAATGAGGTTAATGTATTCGCATAAATAAATATTTTGTTAATTACATTTAATTTAAAATTATTGCTGGGGTAATTATTAAATTCACAGGTGTAGTGAAGCACAAAAACATCTCCAATGATGTGTTTCACCTCTCTGATATCAAACAAAATATTCATGCAAACAATTATTTTATTTTTAGTAAAATCAGACAGATATTCTACAAATTGCAATCAAATCATGTTGGACTCTAAAAAGTAACTAAAAAAAACCCAAAAAAACAATACAGCAGAACAAGACTACAGATTTCTTAAACCTCAATCTTTCGTCTTCAATCTTCATCTTAGCTCACTCCATTGCGATGCATACCTCTGGACATTATCAAATGACCAATCACTTCTCTTTTCCACAGGGAATTGCTGGCACAGACGTGGCCAAGGAGGCCTCGGACATCATTCTGACTGACGACAACTTCACGTCCATCGTCAAGGCAGTCATGTGGGGAAGGAACGTCTACGACAGCATCGCCAAATTCCTCCAGTTTCAGCTGACAGTCAACATTGTGGCCGTCATTGTCGCTTTCCTCGGAGCCTGTTTCATCAATGTAAGCTGAAGGAAGTACGGGTGGATGGATGAATGAATGAAGGAAACGTTTATATTGTTGCAATGACAATGGCATATTCTATAGACACGACAAAGACATATTTCTATAGACGATGATGATGACGATGACGAGATAAATCTATTTCTAATCTCTCTGTTTTGCACCTGGTGACCCAGTGTTTCTTAATTGGTTCTTTGAAGGGCAAAAATCTAATGTTACTAATTGCGCTGTTACTGTTGCCTCATTAACACATCTTATAACTCAGGCTCTTTCAATTATTAATAATTAGTATTACTATTGTAAATAGTTACTTGTGTTGTTATTAGTAACAAACTATTAACACACTGACAATCACTCAATTGTAATGGAAGCAGCGGTATTGAGTACTGTGTTCACAACTCATCTTGAATTGACACTTTGCGCAATCGGCATGGAGCGCTACATAAATGGTTGACAAAAAGTGTATCTGGTAGAGGACCATTGCATATTCCTTTCTACATTAAACTATTCGACAATTTCATTCAAATGCAGGAATCTCCTTTGAAAGCCATCCAAATGTTGTGGGTCAACCTCATTATGGACACACTGGCCTCCCTAGCCTTGGCCACTGAATTGCCCAACGAGGAGATGCTCAAGAGGAAGCCCTACGGACGCACCAAGCCCCTCATCAGCAGAACCATGATGAAGAACATCATTGGACATGGAATTTACCAACTGGCTGTCATATTCACTATTCTCTTTGCTGGTACGGATTGTTGCGTAGTTGTCCTAGTAGTTTGTTACTATTTTTATGTTTGTTGTTATTGTTGTTGTTGTTGTTGTTGCTGTATTTAGAATTTTGCCCAGTATCTTTTCCGGTTCTTAAGGGTCACGGATCAATGCTTTTCAATGTTCTTTCATTTAATTTTCTTTCTTTTGCTTCTTTTTATCTGCCATTTGAGAAGCATCCACAATGGAATACCCTGTGCTTTGTTGCAACATCTGAAACATCTGCTTCAAGAGAAACATGAGTGATTGCCAGGCCATTGTTGTTCTGTCATCTGCCCAACAATCTGTCAATGCTCAAACTCTCTATTTATCCATCCCTCCATTTCCCATCCATCTAACCATTTCTTCATCTTCGATCTTCTGTAAGATTCTTTCTTTATTCATTCACTCAGTAGTCGATCCATCCACCTGTTCGTTCTTTTATCCACCTTTCTTCATCTTTTTCAACAGAGCTTCAAGAAGTAGAATTTCCGATGGCCGTTTTCATTTCCCTTAAGATACTGACACTGGCACGAGGCTTTCGGTTCTCATTATCAAGCCATAATTAATAAACGATTAAATTAATCACCTAATTAATCTCATTAACTTATTCCATTGTTCATCCAGGCCACATGTGGTTCGACATTGACTCGGGCAGATTCGATCCCAACTCGAGATCTCTGCCACCACCGTCCCAACACTTCACCATCATCTTCAACACTTTCGTCCTCATGACCCTTTTCAATGAGGTCAATGCCAGGAAGATCCATGGACAGAGGAACGTGTTCGAAGGACTGGGCAGAAATCCGGTCTTCATAATCATCTGGATTGGAACCTTCGTTGCACAGGTGATTGATGAGTGATGTAATTTATTATTTAAAAAAATTTTTTTAAAGTGTAATATTAAAGGTGTGAAATTGTTCATTAACTAAAAATCTTTTTTTCTTAATTCGATGAATTCAGAATTTTTAAAATTCGAAATTAAATTCTAAATCGACTGCGCGACAAAAATATATATTACAATACTTTTTAATGCCTTTAATGCACCATTACAAGCTTCTCAAATAAGCATCAGCATCGTGTAATTAATTTAAATTCATCTTCTTATCGACATTAATTATTTTAAATTTCAGTTAATAAATTCTTAAAAGCAGAATTCATATTTATTTTCCTTTCGCGACCATTCAGGTGTTGATCGTACAGTTCGGAGGGCACGCATTCTACACGAAGCCCCTTACCATCGACCAGTGGATGTGGTGTCTCTTCTTCGGTGTTGGGGAGCTCTTGTGGGGACAGGTGGGTTGGGGATGGTGATGATGCAAACGACTGTAACTACAGCAACAACAACAACAACAATAATAATAATAATGATAATGATAATAATAATAATGATAATAATAATGATAATAATAATGATAATGATAATGATAATGATAATAATAATAATAATAATAATAATAATATAATAATAATAATAATAATAATAATAATAATAATAATAATAATAATAATGATAATGATAATGATAATAATATAATAATAATAATAATAATAATAATAATAATAATAATAATAATAATAATAATAATGATGATGATAATAGTAATAATACAGTGATAATAAGAGCAATGCATGATGGCTTAAGCAACAAAAACAACATTTATTTATTTATTAATTGATTAAAGTCTGTTGCGTAACTAAGATGATTTGGTCTTAAAGACATTATTTTTATCGATACAATTTCAACGTTACGAGCAGCACATAATTCAAACAACAACGGAAGTAATACTAATTAATAATAATAATAATAATAATAATAATAATAATAATAATAATAATAATAATAATAATAATAATAATAAT
The DNA here is from genome assembly GCA_021613335.1 of Whitmania pigra. Lineage (NCBI taxonomy): Eukaryota > Metazoa > Annelida > Clitellata > Hirudinida > Haemopidae > Whitmania > Whitmania pigra. The sequence continues at coordinate 780,659 of JAJTWR010000269.1, read as the reverse complement.
AATAATAATAATAATAATCATAATATAATCATAATAATAATCATAATAATAATTATAATGGTAACACTGCGTGAATATCGGCAACAACCGATGACTAATCAACAGCAACAGCTGTGCATGCAACACACAGTGTCAGAACAGTGTTGACCAGTGTTGCAAGAAACATTCATAATAATGATTTCATTGATTTCAAAACAAGACCAATTCCGATGTATTATTTCTTGTCACGAAATATCTGCTGTTGCTTATGCAACGACAACAACAACAACAACAATATCTGCCTCGGTACATTGAACTCTAGACTAAATGTTTAGTGGCGTTGGTCACGTAAATTGAGCATAAACAATTTTCCGTGATAATTAGTAATTTATTTTTCATTTTTAATTATATTTCTAATACTACTGATGTTGTATTAGTATTATTTATTGTATTTAGTAATATTTGTGACCGCGGAAAAAAGATTATTTACGATTTAAAACTGCCCCATAACTTCTCCTCAAAACCTTCACTTGTTGGCTTCCATAGACCCAATTCATCAAACACTCTCGCCTGTGAACCTTATAACCTTTGACCTCTGATACGCGCAGATCGTGACCTCCATACCGACCAGACGACTCCCCAAGGCGATGACCCTGGGTGCGGCCTCCCCACAGGATATTGAACGACTGGAGAAGGAGGTCGAACATGACGCTGGTCTTGATGACGCTGGCAGAGGCCAAATCCTCTGGGTTAGAGGTCTTACCCGTCTCCAGCATCAGGTACGTTGGAAAACGTGATGGGAATGTTTATGTGATGAGAGTGTTTGCTTGTGTTTGTTTTGATGTTTGTGTGCATGGATGGTTGGATGTTGTGCTACATAGGTGCGTGTTGGAGCGATGTTTATGGATATTGGATTGAGGTGAATTAAATTTAGAGAAGACATTTTTTGTGATAAAGTAATTGGGAGTATTGCATTTGTTAGGGAGCCTTTTAGAATTAAATCTATGTAGTACTTTAAGTAATGACTTTAAGTAATTTAATTTAATCAAATTACTAATATTACGGCATAATTCGTTTATTACGTGCATGTTAATGTGCTTCGATTGCAGACAATTTTATTTTAATTTGCAGATTTTAAGTTTTGCGATTTTATCAGTTTTTAATTTAAAATTCAAATTCAGTTTTTAAGTTCACTCCATTGGCAATATTACAACCTCATTTCAAAACTCCACAAACGCACACACACACACACACACACCCACCCGTAACCATAGTAACGCGCATTATTACTACACCAATACTGCACATTACTAATTCCTCTCACACATCCCACAAACTCACATCCAATCCAACTGCCTACCAGGTCCGTGCAGCAAACGCTTTCAGACTAGCGGACGTGGACAGTTTTGAAAAGCGCAGTCTCTACTCGCTGAACAGCCAATATTCACTTCACGGCTACAAAAACCTTCAAGATTTAAGGAGACAAGCGACATCTGTTGACCTCAACGATGCATCGCCTTCATCAGAATGGCGCCCCGTGGCCACGTAAGGGGGGTACCGGACCGTAGGCCCCGCACAACAATCCCTGCCTGCCTGCCATGCCCTAGTGGAGAATTATTTTGCGTTGATGGTCATTTGACGATCTTTGAAGTTTTAATTTTTTTTGTTTGTTTGTTTAATTAGTTAATAAATTATGGCTTTTGTCTTATTATATTATGTCGTTTTATTATGAATTATTATTAATATCAATTATCATTAATACTGCCATCATGTTTCACTATGTTTCTTTCTCTTGGTTTTTCCAAATATTTCTTGGTTTTTTTTGTAAATTTTTATTTTCTGTAATTTGAATTGCTATACAAAAGCAATTTTTTTTATTATTATTATTACTATTATTATTATTATCATAATTAATATTATTATAATAAAGAAATCTCAGTTGATGATTCTAGTTTGAGCCTGTCTGTCGATTGAAAAAGCTTCTGTTTGTTACGATTTCGCAATAATAATAATTTTACATTAACATAAACTATTCATTAATTAATGATTTCACATTCAGTCTAATTTTCCCAATAATAATAATAATAATATAAGCGATATTGTCTACAACACCATTTCCTCATCTTGGTTGTAAGAATAACAATGGTGATGATAGTGATGACGAGGGTCGTTATCATCACCTTGTAACAGACAATTGACCGATTAATAATAAAAATTATGAACACATTAATAACATCATCAATTCTCGAGGTCGATTATGATGACGATCATGTTTTATTTTTTGTTTCTATTAACTAGAAAGTGTGGACTGTTATATTATTTCTGATTATGATTATTATTTTTTTTTCTGATTTGATTTAAATCGAGAGGCAGAGACTCAGAAAGTTGAAAAGCATTTTGTGCAAAGCGAGCGCTTGTTCTTAATTCGTCCATTTCCATTGTGTGCTTCGTTCGTGATTTCGACTGTAATATTATTACGAATAATAAACGTTATTATGAATAATAAATATTATTATGACTTCAATGTAAGCAATGTGTTGCTTAGAGAAGCATTTCACTTGTACATCTTTTAAGTTTATTATTATTATTATTATTATTATTATTATTATTATTATTATTATTATTATTATATTATTATTATTATTATTATTATTATTATTATTATTATTATTATTATTATTATTATTATTATTATTATTATTATTATTATTATACTTTTTATTAATTCTCATACGATTACTAGCGAATTATTACGGCCTCGTTGAAATATCCATGAAAGCATAGTAAGCGTTTATTTTTTATTTTTATTCGCTCTTCAGTCTATCCTTGCTAAGCGGGTGGTTGTGGCTTAGTTTTCCGTTACCATGGCGACCATAGCTTGGATCGATGACGTCATTTGCCGGATTGAAATATAAATGATTGTTGGTCGATGAAATTTAATTGCCGACTAATTGTTAATAATTGTAATTTATCGCAAGGTCAATAATTAAATTGTGGATAAGGATAAATTAAATTTTATAGGAGGAAAACGCATGGGTTGTTGGAGCGCTAAACTCATCATCATCATCATCATCATCAATGTCGTCGTCGTAGTCGTCGTCATCGTTCGTTAGTCATCATTGATCGGCTTTTGCGAAATCAGGTCACTGGTTCAACACCTGACCTGGTAACCTGCCAATGACAATTAAGATTGGCAGTCGCTTATTTTGGGCTTGTCTCGTTTTAGAAGTGCTTCTTGTTTTCGAATAAAAACGAGTTTTTTATTAATTTCTTTTTTTATATATAATAAATAGTTCTAGGCTTTAAAATTTTCAAAAGTTAAATAAAATTTGAATTTATTTTCGACTTTATCGGGTAAATTAGGTCAGATGTGAAATTATTTACGTCTCAAAAAGTACTTTTGGCGCCCTCGCATGTACTTGTAGTACGTGATCTGAATACTGAACACTGGAATTCTCGTCTGCTTTTTGTAGGGGCACGTGTTTCACTCGCGTGGCTTTTGGTGGATTCTATTTTCGTTTGGGAGAATTAAATTTGAATTATGAAAATGTTAAATAATTGTAATATGTTAAATTCCGTGTCTATTGATAAAATTGGTCTTAAAAATTTAATTTATTATTTTTCGTGATCATTCTCGTCAATAATAATAGTTATTAGTATTTTAAATTATGCCATTAATTATTTCTTGTCTCGTCTTGTTTGTGATGCACATTACAATGTAAGGATATTATTACCGTAATAATATATAAACTTAAATATGTTAATGTAATAATATATTGCTTCATGGTGTAATTGTATATATGCAAATCGAATACATTATACTATAACTTTCATCGAGTATTCATTGTATTTATGTCAAGATTTAGATAGAATTATTATTTTTTAAATCCATGCCTTAAATTTAAGAAAACGATTCAAGCAATAGACTCATTTTCGAGATAAAACAGGCATTTATTCAATAAACATTTTGTTCGTTCATATTACCTGATTATGATGCTACATTATATATTTATTAATGAGACGGTGTGTTTATTATTAAAGTTAAGTATTAAGGTTAATTAAATTAATATAACTTCCTCATTATGCCAGTTATTACTGCCACCAATTTTTTAAATAAATTCATTATAAAAAAAATAATATCATTGTTGCTACTAATGGTAATGATTTACTTCCTTGTCGAAATTACGTCATAATTATAATTATTATAAAATGCTGGATTGTTTTGTTTCAGAAATCCTACTGAATTTTGATTAGCTTCTCTTCCGCCATTACATTCTGGCTTCTGTGGCTTGTGACCGCTTTTTTTTTTTTTTTGAGATATCGGTTTGCTCAGTTCTTGTTCAGTTACTGATTTCAAATAATTTCATTTCATAAAGTCATTAATTTAAAAATTTAACTGTAAAGGAAAATTTATTTCTGAAAAATATTTACCAATATGAACTAGTTACTAGTAGTTATCGTTAATTAATTTAACGTTTCCCGTGCTACAAGTTTGAAGTTATCGTGTTAATGAAATTAAAATTTTTAACTTCACTTTAAAATTAATTCAGAAATAATTTGCATTTATTTTTGAAGTTAGATGAGTCAAGTGACTCAGTCTTAGAACATGCGTATCGCTGTGTAATGTTCCTAATCAAGTGTTCGGTGATGTGCAATTAAACATTGGTAGAAGTGAGCCCAGCCCTACTAACAACAACAACAACAACAACAGCAACAACAACAGCAACAGCAACAACAACAACAACAACAACAACAGCAACCTAGCAGTTATTTTAAACTATTAATAAAATATTTACAATCTTCGATTTTATTAGTAGATAATTAATAAAACAAAGTGATCTCTGGACTACTAAATGTATCCATCTTGGGTTTACTTCCAGCGTCAAATTCATTTAAGAAGTTTAAGACTTTAAGAAGTTGTAAAATTGAAGAAGAAAAGAAATAAATGTGTAAATAAATAGTTGATGAGATGCAAAAGGCTAAAAATTTTGTAATACCTAATATTTATAATGTTATAATTATGTAATATTATAATTTATAATACCTAAATAAGCATAACTGATTTAGTGTAACTAATCGTAATCCTGATACGATATATGTGAATATTGAATAAAGTTTTCACTGAAAATTATTTTACTAATAATATTTTTTTAAATTGCGGACACCCCTGAACTAGTATTCAAAATATTTCGAAGAGAACCTAATGACATCTTACATGTTAACGTTTCGTAATCACATAGTTAACTAAATAAAAATAATATAATTTTAAAATTTTAATATTTCAAATGAAAATAATTATTCAATTTTCTATTTAGAGAGGAAAAAAACATGCTTATAAAAAAATCCAGGTTTTAAGTTCTTAGTCACAACCTCCGATACATTTTCAATTTCCGATCAAATTTTCCAACTCTGCAGATCCGGGTGGCAAATGTTTTCCAAGAACCAACAGTTCCAGTTGCTCCAAAGCTGCCTTACCGAGGCAAACCTTCGTTCGCCTCAATGGTAGCCATGGCTCAACGTGCCAGCCAGCAATCCAGCGGGCAGTCTCCGGACGGGGAAGTGGCCAAGGGGGTTCCAGCCCCGGACACCGTTGGTTCTAGCGTGTAACAGATTCTCAGTTATGCTGTCTTACAAAAGCGTCGCTCTCTGCTGTGGACGTCGACGCATTCGAAGTCTGTGTGGCGGCCGATTAAACGGGTAGAATTTGTCACTTTCAGTAACTCTCCACTGGAGTTCAGCTTTCACGTTTGTTGTTAGAATCGAGGGCAAATGCACTTAAAATTTAGTAGAGGCATTCTGCATTCGAGGCGACGATTTAAACTTTTTGATTCTAAAAATGGTCGCTTCTGTTTCTCTCTCTCTCTCTCTCTCTCTCTCTCTCTGCCGTTATTTTCGAGGTTCGCGATGCCAGTTAGATTGAAACAAAGACGTCCGCATAGCAAGTTTCACATCGGCATGTTGTCTTCGGTGCGGTGATTACGCCATCAATCTTTCATTATGAACACGCGACTGCTTTGCCGTCGCCACAACTGGCGATTTGTCATCTGTAAACTTCCAATAACCGGCAAAACATTGAGGCGCCTGGCAAGGACTTGTCGAGACAATAGAACATGGTGAGGACAAGCAGGGCGCATGTGCCTTTTTACAGATTCTACCAAAGAGAAGCCAGAACGACTTTAACTAGAGTTCTTAGCCGAACTACTTGGCTTTCGTCACTCTTCGAACCGTCTCAAGATGATAAATGTTAGCAGTGCTGCGACTATTTTTTCATTTGTTTCTATTTTTAGAGGGTTTTGCCGTAAAGCGGTCAGCATTTACTCTTCAAATATCTCTAGTTTTCTCTTAGATCGTAGTAAGTCGCGATAACGTGAGATTCGAAGACAAGATGAGATGAACAATAACTTTTAATTCGTGGAGCTACTCGTAATAATATTTATTATTCGTCGACGAGCGTGGGCCATTGTCGATAACTTGCTGTTTCGCTACGCCATAATTCACTACTCATTCCATCGAGAAGTGTCGTTAACATCCTCAACTCGTAAAACTGATCTTCTCGACGAATAGTAACCTAGAGACGCAGGTTTTGCCACCGCTTTGGTTTCTTTGTCTTCGACTCTGTCTTCCTCTTTCCTTTTAAATGCCCGGGACTTCTGAGAGAAGCATTTCAACTGAGAGAGAGCTGGAGAATGGACTTATTGAGGAAGTGGCAGAGTTTCAGAACCTGATTGGCAAAGATAACATAAGTTCGACGATAACCTGTGTCATGACGAGTTAAGAAGCTCTGAATTCTTAGACTTGTACTTGAGCGACACGTTGACCAAAATACTTGGCAGATTTTCTTCCTCTCGGAATCTTTTCAATGTTTAGAAAGAATTTTGTAAATATGAGAATAATTAACTACTGATTGTTTCATGGGTACTAGTCACTTTAGTTGCTCCATTTTCTTTCTAGCCTATGTGATATTTTTGTAAATCTCCTCATTCTTATACTTGTCAGTCTGCAATTTCCCGCTCTCGAAACTGAAAGATCATTCTGATCGAACAATTTCTCGTTCTGGGTCATTGAGTCAAGAATTACAAAGGACGTCGTCTTATTTGAGGTGAGGAGGTCATTCATCATTTCGTCTTTTTGAATTTTAAAAGATTGCGCATGAATTGCGGAGGTATTTAAGGCAGGCGTGTTGCTCCTGGAGATGCAATAACAATTCGTCGTTCTTTAAAGTTGCTGTGAAATGAAATTACCGACTCCTTTGCAGAATTTAAGATCGACTTTTGAAAGTCAAATGTCCGTTTTTTTATCTTTTATGAATGTTCTCGTAACATCACAAAAATTTCTAAATTTATTCTAACTGGCTCAGAAATGCAGCTTTCCCTTTCGTTTGTAACTTCATCTGCAGAGTCATCATTATCCGGCGACCACACAATTCACTTGTCTTTCGTAAATGTTACGTGTGCATGTGGTTGGTTCGTTACTACTAGATATTAACATTTTAGCTAGATGTAATCGTCTATGATATTTCGTTTCGACAGTTTTTATAGACATTCCGATCGTCCAAAAAATATTGTCCAGTTTGTCCCGAGATGGAAAATACTTTGCTTTATTCACGAGCTTTCATTAAATTTCAGAACGTTTTAGCGTCTTTTCCTGATTTTTTTCCTGAAATTCACAAATTTTGACTTCAACTTGTCTCATCTTCTCGTAATTAAATGACGTCATCGGCTCGTTTTGACTTTTCCAGGATTTAAACGATATTTCTATTTTTAAGAGCATCGTCGTTTTGTGGGTGTTTTACTAGTCTCGAGTCTTCCAATAGAAATCAATTATTTAGCCATTCTTATCGGTGTCATTATGCGTTTATTATTTCCATGGACGTTATAATAAGTTGTTGAATAAGCTAAAAGTTCACAGTCATGGATGAATAATTATTGATCTTGCTTCCTTCCATTGTTAAAGGATTCTTAAGATATCCGTGATAATTGGAGAATTTTCATTTTTCCATTAACGAAAAGCAGTTGCATTTTAAAGTTTTCGTTCGTTGCCTCAAATTACAACGTATTAAAACTTGTTAGCTGAAGCCTGGATGTTCAACAATTTCATTATTGCATAGAATACGATTTCGTGTTTCATGAATTTCACTAAAATTTTGTCAAAATTTTGAATGAAGAAGAGATTTAATAAAATTTGATTATCACTAAAAAAAATATTACGAAAAGCGTCGCAAGTACTTGAGGGCATTTTGCATGCGAATGGAATTGGTTATATGCCCTTGGTTCATTTCAAGTAACATTTAATCGCATTTAATACTTCAGGCTAAATGGCCAACATTTTAAAATGAGAGATGTGTGTGCACGGAAAAGCATTTTATTTGGCCAACTGTCCACGTTTATTTCATTCACCTAGAATATGCTCCAGATTATAATTATTGAATCACGGTTGGTGAAAAAAAATGGCTCAAGAAACGCAATAACATTCTAATACTTAACTAAATAATTTTTGTAATGCCACGTTTTTTAAACAAACATTTTCCAAATACATATGCTCTATCATGTCTAAATAGTAAATAGTAGATAAGAAATTTTTTCTAGCCGATATTCATCAGTACGTAAAATAAATTTCTCACTACTAAATAACTTTTTTGTGAACATTGTATTTCAACCAGAAAATAAGACATCTGAAAAATACGAGTTGCGGCTGTGGATCGAATGATATTTAATCATTGATTGACCTAGTTTTGACAACTATTTTAAGCTCTACATAATTAATTACTAGTTAGGTTGATACGGGGACGTGTTAGGAGACGCTCGGAGTTTAGATTTGCTTTTGCGATTGCGTTATTAATTGGAGCTGTCGTATTAAATTGAAAATATCCAACAGACATTTTGTGAATAAACTCCTATTGGAGTGTTTTACCTCGGAAATGTTGTCAGCGGTTTGCATTGGTTTGCTTCTTGTTTGTACTGTTTCTTCTCTCGACAACGGTTTGGGTAGAACTCCTCTGATGGGGTGGTTGAGCTGGGAGCGGTACAGATGCACAGTGGACTGCGATAACTATCCAGACGATTGCATAAGGTGAGAAGATGAGTGCAACTAGAGTTACATTTCAGTTCAAAACTTGAAACTTAAAGTGCAAATGATTTTCTAAACTTTTAGCGAAGGACTGTTCATGAGAATGGCAGATGAAATGGTGAAGGGAGGCTACCTGGCAGCTGGCTACAATTACCTGATGATCGACGACTGTTGGCAAGCACCAACGAGAGATGCCGATGACAGACTTCAAGCTGATCCGAAGAGATTCCCAAACGGAATTAAAAAGCTGGCTGATTATGTAAGCTGAAATCTTGTGGATTATTGTGTTTAATTTTAACTTATGCAGTAGCAGGGGATCATGAAGTAATTGAATGGTAACACTTTAAAGACTAATTACAACGTGCCAGGGTGTACGAATTCAACAACAAGAAATCTATTTTTAAGTTATGCTGCAATTAATAAACCCTGTAACTATACCAAGACATTAATCACAACTCTAACTCTTAATTGAAGGAAATTCTCCATAATTTGGGCAGTTCTGCAGATATTACAGCATGTTAATCCACTCCGTTCGTTCTTCAGATCCACAGCAAAGGACTGAAGTTCGGCATTTATTCGGACATCGGACACATGTCTTGCGCAGGTTTTCCTGGCTCCGAGTTCCATTTCGAGAAGGACGCCAAAACCTTTGCCGAGTGGACGGTGGACTTTCTAAAATTGGACGGATGCTACTACGACATCGATAAGTATCACCTCGGTTTGTCTCTTGTTTCTTTGTAAATAAAGTTGATTGGATTCTTTTATTTGAGTCTAAATTAAATTTGTGAATTGCAAAGTCTCGAAATACTAATTCAATCAATAAATTCCTAAAAGTAATTGATGTATTTCATTAAAATTAATAGACATTGTTTGATTTTTAATTTTTAGATTATCTAGCATTTTTTTTATCAATGTTTCTGTTTCAGTCAGTTTTGAAGATAGTTAAATAACTCTAAGTAAAGTTATAATTAATTATTTTCAAAAACTACATGAAAACAAAATCATTTATAACTACTGAAAATGTAGTTAATAACTACAGTAGTTAAAGTGTCCATCACCGTAATTTAACAATTTCATTGGAAGCCAAACAGCCAAACGACTTAAAAAGCAAAATATCCTATTTCTAATTTAATAGAATTTAACATCAGAATTAAAATTTGTTAAAAGCTACATTTCAAAACTCCAAAATTACTTTTAGCCTACCCAGAGATGGGCAGATATTTGAACAAGACAGGTCGACCCATGGTATACCACTGCGACTGGCCTTGTTACCAGGAATATGTCAAGAAAAATGTTAGTATAATGTTAGCAGTTTTGTAGATTGAATAATTTTATCGATGACAGCATAAACGGTTTGGCAGATCGAATAATAATTTTATCGATGACAGCATAAACGGTTTGGCAGATTGAATAATAATTTTATCGATGACAGCATAAATTGTTTAGTAGATTGAATAATTTGATCAATGACAGCATATTATTGTGTCACATTCTATATTTAGTTTTATGCTTGAGTCTTCTTAAATCAGTGATCTCATCACCAGAATTGTCATCATTGTCATCATCATCATCGTAGTTTTAAACATCGTGCTGTCGTCACTAATCTGCATCAAAGCTCACCATTGATCGATCCACCCAGCATCCCATCCACCTAACCTTCCATCCATCTTTTCTCTTTAGACCATTGCTTATTAATTTACTGATATATACCTTCTCCTCAATCAATCAATCGATCAATCGATCGATAATTTTTCTTACCAATCCAATTCAATCGACCGTTCGCCTTTCGACAGCCCGACTACGCGCTGGTCGCGAAGCACTGCAACACGTTCAGGAACTGTCACGACATCGACGACTCGTGGGAGAGTCTCATCAGCATCGTCGACTGCGAGGGGGAAGACAGAACCAACTTCACCAAAGTCATCGGACCGGGAAGCTTTTACGACGCGGACACGGTGGGTCGGTCTGGCACGTTCGTAACGATTAAGGCGATGTTTACGACAATAGTAGCCGTGTTGATGATGATGACGGTGGTGGTGATGGTGATTGTAGCATGTAAAGTGTCAAGGCACGTTCAGAATGTCATTATAGCTAATAACCGTGCGATTGTTGTGATCGACTTGTAATTAGAATTAACGGACCATGGGAGGAAGGGGGCAAAACCACATTAACATGATTTAAACACAAAATTTCTTTAATATTCTTTAACAAAATTTTTAATCTTTTGTAAATAAAAAGCAAAATTAATTTCAGTAATAGTAAACATGTAAATACATGTTTAATATTTGTAAAACATTTCAAATGCTTGATATACACGTAGAAACATTTTTAGTACTTCTATCATTGCCGAGTTCTTAAAATTCTTCCTTGCGATCATCCGCAGCTTATCATTGGGAACTTCGGGCTCAGCCATGATCAGGAGAGAGCCCAGATGGCCATTTGGAGCCTCATGCCTTCACCTCTGGTGATGTCAGTTGACCTCACCACAATCAGGCCCTCCTCGAGGGAAATTCTGCTCAACAAGGGAGCAATTGCTATCAATCAGGACAAGATGGGAAAACCAGGGAAGAAGATTTTGCAGGTAAGTTTATTTTTATTAAAGATGGATTATTTATTAACTGTTATTATCATTACGGATGTTTGATTGGTTGATCTATCGATTAGTCGATGAAATGTTGTTTTTTGCCGCGTCTAAATGCGACCAGCGAGGCGACATTCAAGTTTGGACTCGTCCGTTGCTGCCTGAAGGAACGTTCGGATTTGCCTTCCTCAGCACCGGCGACGAAACTCCTCAGAGGTTCTCGATCAAACTGAGCGCCCTCAACTTTTTGAATCCGAAAGGATACAAAATCTCAGAGGTGTTCAGCGGCCGAGAGATCGGATACTTCGAACCCGATGACCCATTTACCGTCGACGTCAATCCGTCCGGAGTTTTCTTCGGCAAAGCTGTTCCTAAGTGAGAGCGGCAGGGATTTCCACGAGCAAAAATGATTCCGAGGACCTCGCGTGCGGATTCGCATTTATTTTTGTTATCTTTGTTTTGTTCATTACTGCAAATATATTATAAAATATATACTGCAAAAAATATTCTGACTGAATTTGCTTCGTTTTAAACGAGCCAAATTAGTTATGCTGCCCTCGAGATGTCATTCAAATGTGTTTGTGCAAGGAGGATGTAGTCCTTGTATTTGGGTTTATGAATGCTTGAATAACAACTCAAATTAATGTCATTTTTACTTCAATATCTATTTTTGTGCCTGGTGCTGCCTTCATCATGTTCTGCAAAAGATGGTTTAACATGAATTGAAAGAATGCATTGTGAATGGATGGTGTTGAAGCTGATGTACTTAACTATTACTTAACTCTCTTTCAACTCTCTTATAAATAAAAATAAATAAAAATTGCGGAGCTTCTGATGAGCAGTAGCAGTTGCTTACTAATCAAATTGTTATTGTTGTTTGATTTTGGTAAAGTTTGATTGGTTTCCATGATGAAGATTCTATTGTTTATGATGTCTTCATTCCATCATTCCAGGACTTTTGTTATTTTACTTTTTCTTGAATAACTATTTATCTGCCAAATGTTTTGTATTGTTTTTGTCTGATGGCTGAGGCAATGGCTGTGAATGTGGTTCAGTTAGAAGTGTATGTCACCACGTTGTTATCTAAACAGATTTCAACACTGAAAATAAAATATGCAATAATTTCTGGGAAGTCTAACAAACATTTAATCAAGCAAAGTTAAATTATAAATTATTTAATATCCGAATAAGAATGTTTGGGCATGGGCTGGGTGACACGTGACGCCAGTTATTTTTTTCTTTTTATTCCCCAGGTGTCCAGCATCATTGCTGACCCCTAGGGAGTCAACGAAAAACACAAATAATTAACATAATTAATAAACTCGGAAACACCTTGGTGGAAAATTATCTTACGCAACGGATTTTAATCGAATAAATAAACACCTTCGATGGCTTCGTCAGCTTAAGATCATTCGAAAATGCCTGGCAGAGCGGCCATCATGACGAAGAAAACGAGAAACGAAGAGAGAGCGAATGCGTAGGATATCCTCAGGAAATAGTAGGACCTTTCCCCGTTCTCGGAATTCTTTGATAAAACTACAAGTATTATAATATTGCATTTATACATTATATATATATATATTATAATTATGCTATTATTATTATTATTATTATTATTATTATTATTACTATTATTATCATTATCATTATTATTATTATTATTATTATAGATCTCATTAATTTCCAAAACAATGCAAACTAGCGGAAAATACAAACACAAATTGTTTTGATTATCATTGAATACAAAAATTTATGTTATGCTATTGTCATTATTATTATTATTACTTTTAGATACGTTTTTTTTTTTAAATGTACTTATAGCGTGCCACCCTAGAATATCGACTGTTGCATTGTCCATTCACTAATGATCATACAATTTTTTTTTGCAACAATGGCTTAAAGAAAATTCTTATATCATTAATTCTAATGCCAGTCGGTCACAATGCAAGCTGTCTATCTGCCAGCGAGTTTTATTGGTCGCCCAACTTAATAGCGAATAAATTTTATTTATTATAAATCATATTTAATACCATATAAACGTTATGCACCCAATTACACGTAGTTGTTTTAATTAATTTGTTAGTTCTTTCGTTCAATGATCTTCGTGATTACCGATCAAGAACATATGACTGACAATACATGACATCGCTGGGGAAAAACCAGCTGAAATTGAAAGCAGATTACTTACTGGCAAGCAGAAGAGCAGGTATTCCCAGCAATGGCATTGCGAAACAGGCCGCGATTCCCATCAAAACGATTGTCTTGAAAGAAGTTGTGACGTAGATGTTTCTGGCAGCTGACATTCTGCTGCTGCTGTTGTTTGCTTTGTCCGAGACGAAATAGCCATTCTTCTCCGGTCGATTCTCCATCTCCTCAAAGGGGGAGAGATGGGTGGTTGTAAATGAAGGAATGGAATTGATCGAAACAGCCGATTGTTTTCTGCCTAACTTTGAGGCTTTTTCGAGAAATGGCGCCAACGAAGAACGACCACTCGATGTCGTCTGCTTCAGCGGCAAAGACCCGATGACGATTCCGAGTTTGGTTTCGTAGATCGACGCGTCGCATTCTATGGCTACCTGGAATTAGCCAGAAAAAATAAAAGTTTCAGTTACGTGTTTGGCTGTTTTTGACGTCGATTTGTAGAAAAACTAGCAATTTTGAAATAATGTGCTTTAATAATGTGAAATGTTATTATACTTTATTACGTAATAAAACTGCAGATTGGTCCATTTTAATCAAATTATTCAAATTTTTCGATTCAACCCCGAGCAGGCCAACAAACTTGTTTTCAAAATTTTCAAAGTAATTCATTTAAATGTTCATTTCACCGTTTTTAAAATTCATCAAAGCTTGTCAGCCATGAATGAATCAGCAATGAATACTGCCAACATTAAAAAAATTTTTTTAAAGCTTTTTTTAAAAGATTTTGCAAACCTTTGTATAGCAGCTTATAAATTTTACGACTGATCGATGTATCTAAGTCCAAATCATCCTAGTTATGCAACGGACTTTAATCAAATAAATAAATAAATAAAAGATCGATGTATCTATGCGTATACATTTTAATAAGTGATATGATTTAAATCTAATGTTAGTCATAATGTATTACTTAATTTTAATAATGAATAGCTCTAAATTTATTTTTTACAAAATAAGAATTTTTTGGACTGTCAACATAATAAATTCTAAAATATTCGCAGAACAACCCCCCTAATACCTAACCTCCAAACGATAGCTTATATAAACGATAGTGCAACAAGGACATTTTGAGGACGGGGACAAATCTTTGGGTAGGGTAAGGAGGGATTGCCCCGAATAAGCAACCAGGTTGTGAACCTCCCTTGTTATTTGCTCCTCGTGGGTCATTTGTTTTGAGGTTCCCTTGTGATGTCCTGAACACGTGACTTCCTGTTGAAGAAGAATGTCAGAGTTATATTGAGTTTTTGTCGTCGAGCGTCATTTAAAAATACTTTGTTTGTTTAATATAAATTTTTTATTTGTGTTTTGATTTGCGGCAATTAAATGAATTGATTGTAACCAGTCTGTTATTTTTATCAATAAATTTCAATATAAACCAGTGATGGGCACAAATCAAATCAAATCTCAATGGTCAAATCTCAAATCATTTGTAAAATGATTTAAATCTCAACTACCAAACCTCAAATAGAATCAAAAAATTCCAAATAGAATCAAATCCCAAACGCCCAAATACAATATTATAAACAATAGCAAAATGTAAGATAATAACAATTAGTAATTATATATTGAGTTATTATTCATAACCTTTAAATAATATGCTAATATTTTTTTTTTATGGAGACCAATAATTAAAACAGACTCATAAGCCTAATTCATGATAAACAGCCGAACCTACCTTAATCACTTGGGCGTACTTCAAGATAATCGTGGCAAGTTTTCCCTCGAGTATTCTGACCACTTCTCCAGGCGTAAAACATCTTCTCTCCAGCAACAGTGCCAGTGGAAAAGCTGGATTTTTGCGTCTGTTTGTGAATCTGAATAGGATCGGGTAGGGATCCTGAATTCGGAGGAGGATATTTGAAGGTTTTGAACATTTTTGATGATTTTTATTTTTGAAAATTATTCTTGCGTAAGTGCTTATTTGATTATGTTTTGTTCTATTTGAGATTGCTATAAATTAGTTTGTAATCGCGTTTCATGACTTCCGAAAAACTAACATTTGATTAATTAATAATAAATTGTTTAATTTAACTTGGAATTAAAATAATTTTATATCGAATGTTAGCGATTGATCATTATTGAAGATAATAAAAACAATTTTCAAGAATAAATTCCTTTCAAATAGCAATTAGTTTGACTGGGTGTAAAAAAACCTTTTTGGACCTTTGCCATGTAATTGATTTAACATTTGTAATACTTATCCACGAAATTGTATTTTCAATATTAATGTATATGGCCTAATGGGTTGGACGTGGCGGTATTAACAACAGTCGTTACATGAAGGTGTTCACAACCCTGCACTGCCAGGAACTCCCTCGGATCGGGGTGCCATATAAATGCTGGATCGATTAAGAAGTGCCTTCACATCTTACCTGGAAAAATGAGGCACTCAAAAAATCGAATAAAAAATAACAAAATAAATAAATATATACACATATATTATGCTAATGATATAATATGCTAATAAATAAATAAATAAATAAGTAAATAAATAAACATCAATAAGCATAACATCAAGTAGTGTTGAATAAAATTATTTTGCATTCGAAATTATGTCTTCTGAAAAGACTCACTTTAGCATCAACATCCATTAAAAGTTTCCATATGGACATTTCTTAAAGTGTCTTTTGAGTGCTAATCAGGCATGATGGGCACTTTTAATCCCCCTCAATATTTCTTTGGCGTACTTTCCCTTTTTAAAAGGAAGCCTTTTTAGCGACATAGCCTGGGTTGAGAACACGTTTCACAAATGGTTCGAAAGTATTCACCGTCGCATGTCATTATGCCACCAGACAAGCTAACCTTGACGCTAATCTATTTTGTACTTATCTTAGATTAGGATCATCGATGACTTAATGTACAGTTCATGTACTCTCATTATTAGTGAAAATAATTTCTTAAATACGATCCAGTTGGGAATAATTTGCATATTTGTACTTAAATTATATCTTACAAGTGCTTTCGACTGACTGTACACCTGTCATTCAGGTGTCATTTCACCTGTGCATTGGTACGGATTTTTTGTTAATTAAAAAAAAATAAAACAGACTCGGTTTAGCTTTTTTAATGTTTTTGAATTAAAAATATTGAAAACAGAAGCATTTAATGGCTGGAAGTTTGCGAATTGAAACGAAACTAGTAATAGTTTAGTAACGATGAAATTAGTAATAGACTTTAACTTGTTTATTTTGGAAAACTTCTACCTTTTATTAACCTTTACTTTAATCTCAGAACTTACGTTTCACAGAATCGGCAAAAAAATAAAAATGCTTTTTTAAACTTTAGAATTTAACGCTTAAAATGGTTTTTTATATCGAATGTGTTTTTCGTATTATCGTTATATGTATTAATTCATGTACATCATAAGAACATTTAAATGTCTCAGATAATTTACAGAAGCAAAATAATATAGATAGCAATCCATGTAATTTTAAATTTTAAAGTTTTGTTGCAATGCTTATCAAAGGAATGAATCCTTTTTAGTTTTTCTTTCATCGATTTTGGATCCTTTCATTTTATGAAAGAATGTTTTGAAAACCACATTTGTATAATTTTCCTTTCCGTATCATTTCCTGTTGGTCTACTTTGATGGTGATGATATTAGTTTGATATTGTTAAATAATATAATAATAATAATAATAACAATAATAAAAATAATAAATGATCGTTTTTGCAATTTCTTTTCTCACTTATTCCCATGTAGTTTGATTTTAAAAGCGTTGTTACTATTCGAAAACATTACATTTTCATTTCTCAGAAATTTATAATGTTCAAGGTTTGTTTATGAATAAATTGTGGATGCATCTTACGGTGTAATTGTTTTTTTTTGCGATTTAAATGAAAATCATTCTGTTAGATACTCAAGTTAATTGAAAACAAGTATTTTTTAACTAATATCCATTTACTGTTTTTGTTTTGTTACAAATCAACAAAAACATTCAATCAACTCTTTCAATGCTTCATTCATGTCTTTCAATTCTCTCAGATATAAATCTATATGATTTAATTGGAAAACAAAAATAACGATTGCAAAAATATGAATGATTTAAAAAAAATTAAAATTTACGACAGGAAACAAAAAGGAGTTGAAAATTAACTCAAGAAAAAGGATCCATCGATTTTTAAATTAATTTTAATTCAAAAGATTTTCTGGACGAGAAGTAGTTTTTGTTGGAACATGTTCATGTGACGAGGAAGCAGTTATTAATTTTATTTTTTGTTGTGCAGGAGATTTAGGTTTTCATGAAAATTGTAAAACATTGGGAATAATAATAATAATAATAATAATAATAATAATAATAATAATAATAATAATAATAATAATAATAATAATAATAATAATAATAATAATAATAATAATAATATATGTTATTACGTCATTTATTATTTGTTGTTACATAATATTATTAATAATTAATCATTATATCATTTATTATTAGTTGTTATTTATTACAGTTAATTACTTTTTTCTTAATGGTTAACGACAATTAGTTACGCTATACTGTTGTAAAACACTGAAAAACGATTGCTGTTCAAAAAAAATTTAAAACGAAAATGATTCTATTGCATCACCTTACAATAGTAACAATAATAACAATTATAAAACGCTTCAAAATGATGCAAATATCTACATGCAAACAAAATTGTTCAGTCTGTTCGCCCACCTTGAAGACTTCAGGCAAGAGATTAAGATCAAGTCCAGCCTGGACTGAGAAGATTTCTCTGAGTCCAAGTTCAGAATCTTTGTCTTCGAACTTGTTAGAAACAGTCAACTGGACGTAATAGAAAATTGTAGCCCGAGGACCCGTATACGACGCTGGCAAATTCTCGCTGAGTTTGTACTCAAAGGGAATGCCAGGACAGTCGATGAACTGATGAATTTGGCGTACTGTTTGGTCGTTATTCGGCTGGTCGTTGTTCTGAGAATCGAAACTGAGAATGAGAACCAATTCTTCGACGATGACACGCTTGTTGATGTATTCGAGTTTCGTTTCTTTGTCGATGAATTTCACTTCTGACAAACCGCTGATCTTGAGGTACAAGTCTGTGGGATTTTTTGACTGAGGAAATGCGCATCATAAGCGCCTAATTTATTTATTGCTTAATTTATCATTGAAACTGTTAAGCTAACTATAATAATTAAAATTAATTATGTTAAGTACAAAACTAAGGAATCAATTCCTAATAATTAAATAATTAATTAATTTTTAATACAACTTAGCCATCCAACTTTGAACTCCATTGTCCAAGAGTCCCCTTCTCAGTTCAACCCGTCCATCGATGACTTCACCAGCTTTGTAACGCTTGGATGACCTGTTGAAGATGACGAATGACATGATTCTTGCAACAAATCTGTCAGAAGACTGACTCAGCGCCAACAGAGCACCAAACAATCCAGGTGATCGAACTTCACCTGCATTTATGCACGTGGCTCGTCAAGGTAATGTCAGTGCGATGGATAGTAATACTGGTACAGTAATAAATAAGGTTACGTAAATTGTTGAACAAAAATAATAAACAAACTATTAGTTATTATTGTTTAATTTTTTATTTAATTGCAAATAAATGAAAACAATATCCGAATAAATTGTCTTAAAGAGTTTTGCAACCTCGCGTATCTGAAGTTAATTTGGTGAATAAATAATTTATAATTGCAATTAATTAATTAATGACATAATAATGTATAATGATTTTCTGTGGATTTATTTAAATAGTTAACGATTTATTATTTAGATCATTAATTTAACTTTAAAAAACAATCAATTAGTAATCAGGTTGCAACATATTGTAAATAAATTCACGAAAAAATAATTAATAACTAGAGAATCTAATTTTCTATGAATGGACTGACATTTCTTATATCTTTTTTGATGCAAACTGTAAATTTGTTAAGAATTAGTGTATATATATTTTTTTCAAAGCAAAACAATTTTTAATAATTTTTAACAATTTTAAATGATTTTCAAAAATTTTTTATTACTTTTTAACAATTTTTAATAATTTGCAACAATTTCTAATATTTTGTAAAAATTTTTAAAAATTTATATAAAATGAAAACATTCCCTTTTTGAAATCTTGTGAGGTCGACATGCTTACAGTAAAGCAATCCTTTCATATTCAGGGATATTGATTCTTCTTGTGGATGTTTGTTTCATTTCAATAGAAAGCTTCTCTAAAGATGTTGCCTTGCGGTTTCTTAACAGTTTCTGGTGCTTTGGCAATAAAAATCATTGATTTGCAATATTCTCTTTATAGAAAGTCCCTTGATGATAATTTATTTCTGTTGGAAGGACAATGATTTTAGACTTATAATAAGAAAAGATTCTGATCATGCTTTCTAATACATTATTATTATTAATATTATTATTAAATTTAATTTTTTAATTTTAGAATATTTGTTTTATGTTGTTGTTGTTGTTACTGTGTCCGGAGGAGATTCTACTAAAATAACAGATGATTATTCTGGAATTAAAACTAAAATTTTTCAATTTGCTTTTAAAATTGTAACTAAAATTGCTGAGTGATATTTCCAGGACATAGTTGAATGAAAAAGTTTAAGTAATGGCAATAATATTTAAATATTCAAATTTATTATTTTCAGAATAAAGTTTCATTTAAATAAAAAAATCCGGAAAAATCTGCAGAAATTGAAAACTTTAAAAATAGAAATGATAATTAAACAACAAGTTAAAAATGTTGTTGATTCACGAAAAGGTTTACAAAATGAAGTTTGTAGTCAGTTGTTTATTGATGACTTTAAATTTTAATTCCAGCAAAATAATCATTAATTTTGTTTTAAATAAAAACGAAACAAATTGTTTTTTTATATAAAAT
>JAJTWR010000269.1:752500-755000 GCA_021613335.1 Whitmania pigra | reverse complement strand
AGTATTTTGTAATATTAATAATTGTAATAATTGAAAAATAATATTAAATATTTAAATTAATTGTAATATTGTATTAATATTATTAATATTTCTGGAATTATTGGGGAAATGAAAAGAATATTGTAACAATTACAATATTCAAATTTATAATTGCTAAAATTTTGTTATAATTTATAAATTGTAATTAGTAATACATTAAGTCAGTATTAAAATAATTCATAAAAATGAGTTGTTTAACAAATAATTACATGAAACTTTTGAAATCTCTCTCATCAAACAATATATCTAACAAATTATATTTTTACGATTGAATTCGTAAATTTAAACCTGCAATGAATGAGCATTCTTCCAGCACCAGTTACAGACTTTTTGATTTTGCTTCTGAACTCTAAAACATTGACCTCGTCCTGTGGTACTCCGTGATCAGGCCACGTGAGGTACTGCCATTGGGTTATTTCGCCCAGTGCCTGACCTCTCTAAGCGCATTTCGATAGTGAGAGTTTTCTTTTAGTTTAAGTAAATATTTAAAATAATAATTTAACAAAAATAACATGCAATTTTAACATGCTGCAATCATTGCAGCAGAGTTTTGTAATCTTGAATCGAGTGGTTATGACTTAAAACAGTAAGATATAATGCTAATTGATGTAGATAAGTGTTACAAATAAAAAAAAACAATTTTATTAAACAATAACTATTCCATTTAAAAAATACTTCTAAAATAAATTAACGCAAGCAATTTCTAAATGACATCTTACGTTTTTCAAATTTCCTGCAATTGCAAACGTCCTTTTGCAGTAGTTAAGCCAAACAGTTTCAGATAATTTTGTCACCACAAACTCTCCGTACATTCGGCTGTCTTCATCTGGCCAATATTTGTGGCATTTCGTCTTTAAAATTAAAGTTGTTTTATTTTGTTTTTGCAAATGTTTTCTTAATGTTAAATTATTTTAACATCTAATTTTGCAAACTTTTAAATAGGAAATGACAAAGCAATGGGAGTACTTCTCGTTACAGACCATCAAAATGTTTCCAAATTTTATTTTCATACTTGAAAATTATTTAACAATAAACTAGTGCAGCAATTATATTATTGTTTATAACTAAAAACAATTCAACCAACCATATCGTCTTCTTCCACTCGAGTCATCATGACAATCACCTCAACATTTTGCTCTGCAACCATCCTCCAAAAATCATCCACTGTTTCCTTCAATGGTCCTTCATTTAAATTTGTGTAATTTATAAAAATATTACAAATAATACTATTCAAAATCATTTAATGACACATGAACATTTGAGATACATTAAATTATAAATTATATTTAGTTATCAATCTAATAATTTCAATTTACTTTTTTACTGAATCAAGGAAAAGAAAATTCAGTGCAAAAAACATGACAGCTGTTATAAATTTGACAATCAATAACAACTATAACAAGTAAGTATCTAGTTAAACTAATAATTGTAATAACTAATTTTTTACCTTGCGTAACTATTAGTGGACTATTTTCAAGATAAGGCACCTAAAACAATGGAAATTACATTGAAACAGTTATAATGTGTTACTTAACAATTATCACATCAAAGGTAAGCAACACTGAACAACATTACTTTTAAAAAGCTTGCATTGATGTAATCAGAAGTAGGATCATCATCAAACTTTGTGAGACAAACTCTGTTGTCGTCATCTTGATTTGGTTGATAATTTAGTTAACAAATAAAAAAAATAAAAAAAGATTAAATAAATTATAATATTAAATTTAAATAATTATTCATTAACTTAAGATTATACTTATCCTAGAATGTTTGACTTACACGGAAAAATGTTTCTGTAGCGATTCTTAAATTTTAAAGTTTCCCGCCTCGAGTATGTGGCGCATTTGTCGAATATTTTCGGAATCGCCTGAATAAAAAAATAAAGAAACTTTTTTCAATAAAATTATTATTTTGTTTATTAGGTTTATATTTTATTTATTGATTTAAGAATAATTACAAAACAAAAATAATTGTAATAACATAATAATGTAATAACGCAATTAATGACAATAATAATAATAAATAATAGTTATATTACTGATGTAATGACGATGGACGGAAACGATAAAACAATAACATCAAAATAAAACATGTTCATGTTCATGTGCATCTGACATTTACTTTGCAAAATTATGATAATTGATAATTATTACGATAATTGATAATTAATATCCGAATTCAAATAAGCGAAATGAAATGCTTAATAAAATGTTGTAGATAAATAACAATTGAGTAATATTTAATTAATTAAATAAATAAATAACAGCAGACTTCAAATTCGGTTTTGAATCCTTCACTTTCAATAACATAAGCCTCCTCGATGTGTTGTTCCAAATCTTCCAAAAGGACTTTTGTTGATGGAATCTCTTCAGGACATTCCTTTGAAGTACTTTTTATTGTCCAATCTGCTCATGTTTTGATTAATAAATAATTAACTACTTTATTAATGACTGTAATAACT